>JBBPBX010057828.1:6926-22295 GCA_038048925.1 Garcialebias charrua
ACATTTTCCACTGGGTGAACCCCAAAGAATTTGGTGCTCTTCACAATCTCCGTGGAGGAGTTGTCGATGTTTGGTAGGAGTTATCCCTTGGTTTCTTTCCTAAAGTCAATGACCATCTCTTTGGTTTTGTCAACATTCAGAGACAGGTGTTGACTCAACACCAGTCAGTTAGCTGTTGCACCTCCTCTCTGTACGCTGACTCATCATTATTGCTGATAAGTCGCAATACAGTTGTATAATCTACAAAGTTCACGAGGAATTTGATCTGTGCATTGCTGTACAGTCATGAGTAAGCAGAGTAAACAGCAGTGGGCTGAGTACACAGTCCTGGGGCACTCCATTGCACAGTGGGGTGGTGCTAAAGGTGTTCTTTCCGATCTGGACAGATTTAGGTCTCCCAGTCAGGAAGTCCAGGATCCAGTTGCAGAGAGGGGTGGTCAGGCTCATCATGCTCAGCTTTCCAATCAGACCACAGACTCATGTTCGGGCTGCTGTTGTCACGCCGTATTGTTTACATTATTAGTGTTTAGCGTATATCTTAGATCTTTTAGCATTCCATTTACCATATATCTTAGAGTATATCTTGGGTCCTTATTTACTGTTTCCTTTTATACTTTATATTTGGCTATTTTGGGGTGAAACTGGGACCTTGTGTACATAATTTTGTTCCACCACATGTACCACATGTCTTGGAAATGATAATAAAATTTACTTGAACTTGAACTTGAGATGCTGAGGAATGATGATGTTGAATGCTGAACTGCATCCTAACATGTTTTTTCTGTCCAAAATTGTGGAAGCCAGGTGAAGTTTGGTGGCTATGGCATTGTCCATTGAGCGGTTAGGATGGTACACAAGATGTAGTGGGTCCATGGTGAGAGGCAACAATGTCTTGATATGCATAACAAATCTCTCAAAGCTCTTCATGATGATAGGAGGGAGAGCAAAAGGACGATAGTCATTGAAGCTTGACACTGACGACTTCTTCAAAGTCAAAAGTCAAAGTTTCTTTATTTGTCATTTGTCATGTGGTATATGTGATGAAAAAACATGTGTACACAGGGTACGAGTTACATCCAACAAAAGTATAAATGGTAAAGAAAAACAGTAATAAGCTCTAAGATATGAACTAAGAAATATGCTAAATGAAGAATATGCCTAGCACTAATAATACAAAAAACATGTGCTGAACAACAGCATGAATATGAGTCTGTGTGAGCAGATGAGTATGAATCTGTTGCAATTGCAATTTGTTGCAACAATGAGAGCAGATGTGTATGAGTTTGGCACAGGAATGATGGTGGTCGTCTTGAAGCATGTTGGAAGGATGGCGCTGCTCAAGGAGATGTTAAAGATGTCTGTGCAAACACAAGCCAGCTGGTCTGCACATTCTTTAAGCACTCTGCAAGGAATGTTGTCTGGTCCTGCAGATTTCCATGGATTTAGTCTGCATAAGTTTTCCTCACATTCGCTGTGGTCAGACAAAGCACCTGGTCATCAAGAGGGCAGATGGTTTTCCTCGCTACCATGTTGTTATGTGCCTCAAAATGAGCGTAAAACTTGTTCAGTACATCTGGAAGGAAGTCATTATTGTCACAGGCAGGTGGTGTAGTTCTGTAATTGGTGATGGCCTGGATGCCCTTTCACATACTCCTTGTGTCACCACTGTTTTGGAAGTGACTTTGGATGTTCTGGCCATGCACGCTTTGCCTCTCAGATTCACCATGACAGCTTGACCCTCACTGTTCTCAGAGCCGATTGGCACCTCTGGAGTCGTCCTTGGCTTCTAGTTGGATCTGGCAGTGATGGTTCTATTTGTGGTGATGTCATCAATACATTTGCTGATGTAGCAGGTCACTTAAGTTCCGTACTCCTCTAGATCGATGAGATTGCCATATGTTGCAGCCTCCCTAAAAAATATATTTTTGTTTTTTATTTAGTAAATTTATTCATTTCAAAAATAAAAGAACACAAAAAATACTGTTTACAACACCACGTGATGAAAAAAAATCAAAAAGTATATGCAATGAAAGGAAGCAGAAGAAGATAAAATCTTATTTTGCTGCCCCTTCTTTAACAAAATTAATTCTAACAATTAATTCAAACACAGTAATCCACAAAAAAAACAATACACAATAAGTAACTCATCATACTTTACCATGCATAAAATTTTGATACCAACCAATTTTTTTTTAAATAATTTTCTTAAACAAAGTCATTGATTTTGCAGCTTTAATATCATTTTCTAAACCATTCCACAGACTTATTCCATGAATTAAAGTAGACCTACTCCTTAAACTAGTTCTACGCTGTGGCATAACAAAAATATCTGTACCTTTAAGATTGTAAGTACTTTTCCTTTTTACAAAAAACGTTTGGATATTTGAGGGCAATTTGAAGTTTTGAGCTTTGTACAATATTAAAAGAATATTATAGTCAACCAAATCATAAAATTTCAGTAGTTTCAATTTGCAAAACAAAACATCTGATGGATGGTAATAATGTTTTCTAGTGATAATCCTTATAGCACTTTTCTGTAAAATAAAAATAGGTTTAGTTACAGTTTTACACGCTGTACCCCAAACCTCAACATAATAAATTAAATGCAGGAATATTATTGTATTGTACAGCAAATACATTGCTTTGTCGTTTAATAGATCTCTAACTCTATACAGCACTGCAATAGACCTTGATATTTTAGTTTTTACATACCGGTAACTTATGTGCTTTTTTCATGATAACATATCGTCAATAATTACACCCAAAAACGTCCCTTCCCTTACCCTACATATCGTAGAACCATCAATCTTAAAAGGAACATCAATACATGTAGTTATCTTTTCTTACTAAAAATCATATAATTAGTTTTTTCCAGGTTCAATGATAACTTATTTAATTTAAACCAGTATTGTATTTTAACAAATTCAGTATTTATCAACTCAAACATTTCTTCTAAGTCTTTGCCCACACAAAAGAAAGTAGTGTCATCAGAAAAAAGAACACATTTAAGGACCTCGGACACCTTCATTAAATCATTGACATATAAAATAAATAATTTAGGTCCAAGTACAGAACCTTGCGGTACTCCAAATAAAATATTGCTTACATTAAAAACATGTCCCAATCAGTGCACTCAAAACAGTACTGAAGAGCAGAGAAGAATCCTCCTGGCCAGGTTTTCACGTTTCCGTTCAGGTTTGATGCACCTGACACACTGGAATCAGCATTACAGAGATGTGGTCAGAGTAACCGAGGTCGGGGCACGGCTCCGCACAGTCGTTTAACCCCTCTGATAAGTTTTTTTTTTCTGCCCCTATGTGAATGACCCATGCCTGTAGAGCTCTTAGAAACAACCTTCAGATTCTAAAGGAAGTGTTTGTCGGACCGCTACGGTTACGCTCAAAATCCCTTGATCTGTAAAAACTTCCTTTCCCTCTTTCGTCGTCGTAGCTTCAGCTTCTCCACCTGTGATCAAGCTCTACACAGCTGACTTTCTCCTCCTGATAAAACTTTAATACATATTTTGTTCACTCCTATGTGGTTGAACACACAGGAGTGAACACCAGAGTGCAGGAAATGGCAGCTACTATATTCAAACCTCCCCCTCCCATTTGAATTCCACCATTGTTTAGTGAAGCACTGGCACCAAGTAGTAAAAAACTATGTAATGGATTAGGAGCATGTAATAAAAATGTCCAACTGGCTTAACAGATTGTGAATTAATGGAACTCTTTTACACTTGAAGTTCACACCTAATTATTGACCAAACAGCAGGACATTAGTAAAAAAATCCCAACAGCCATCATAAGTTTTGACTCGATTGACCCTACATTAGAAATAGAGGATTTTTAAAGCATATCTTCTATCTCATTAGAAATAAATTTGTCATCAGCTTGTATTTATATTTCCAGATCAAGTAGTATTTGATCAAACAGTTACATTGTGTTGATGCCAGCACTAAATGTTTGTGTGAGTGAAACAAACACTTTTATTGAACATCCTAAAATGTTTTTAATATACGGTAAACAATAAGTGAGTTCTCAGTTTTATTTGTAATGATAAGTTAATCTAGGGTAAATTAATTTTTCTCGTGCTCTTTCTTTATTGTAGCCCTTAAGTTGGTTCTTTTATTCTGTTTCTCAATTTGGGTTTCTTTGGAGAATTGTTGGTTTTAAACAGTCTGTCATACATGGAATTATGTTCACATCTTTATTCTTTTCCCAGTATTTTGTTCTGGCTCAGCTTTACAGTCCTCTTTGCTTGCATGCGTTACTCTTCCATATGATGTGTTTCATGAATTTTGATCACCCCTTACATTTAAGTTAAAATTGTTCTTTTATGTTTTATATGCTTCTGATGTTGTCTCTGGTTCGGGGCCAGGGTGGCTTGACTTGAGGATCGGGACATTTGTAGCCCATGACTAGGATTCTTCTGTGCGTAGTGCATAGCGTGCATGAGTTTCCAATATGGAACTTTATCACAACATTCATATTTTCTGAGACACTGAGTTTTGGGTTTGGTTTACCTGAATCTGAATCTGGTTTTTGTCCAGCTACCAACTTAAATTTTCTCAGTTTTCATGTATGAGGGTCATGGCTCCCTCTGAGAGTTGGTATGAGGTAAAATTCAGTACAGGTGTAGTTACAAAGACATTTTTAATTTAAATTGTAGAATTTACAATGTGAAAAAATTGAAGATATGGGGAAGCGACAGCAGTGCAAAGGGGTGATTTTGTTTACAGTGTTTAACATTTGTTTACACATATTTTCTGAAAGCACGTCTCATGCTCTCAGAACTCTATACACAAGTAAAAAAATAAAATAAACGCACACACAATGGGCAAAATCCTCATTTCTCCTTCAAAATGAAACTTTACATTCAAAACAATGCTATCTCTTCTCAAAATGGATAATGAATAAATATTCATAAATTATATGAATAAACATTTATGAGTTGAACACTGATGTGCTCATTGTAAAATACTACGATGAATGGAAAACACTTCACTCATTATAATGACTTAGATAGTTTTCTGTTCAGTCAAAAAAGGCGTTCAATACAGGATCAACTGGACTTTATTTGTTGCAGAAAACGTTTCGACTTCTGTCCAGAAGTCTTTTTCAATTCTGAATGGAAGCTGTGAGAACGAGAAGTTTTATACAGGCTTACAAGTCACGCACCAACATATGAAATTGGAAACTGAAAACACCACAAAGTTTCCAATTTCATATGTTGGTGCGTGACTTGTAAGCCTGTATAAAACTTCTCGTTCTCACAGCTTCCATTCAGAATTGAAAAAGACTTCTGGACAGAAGTCGAAACGTTTTCTGCAACAAATAAAGTCCAGTTGATCCTGTATTGAACGCCTTTTTTGATTTCATCATGTCCTGGACGACTGAGAATCTTCACCAGCATTTTTCTGTTCAGTGTTACACTGTAAACTTACGTATTACATAAGTGTGTTGTAAAATATTTTAGAATATAGTTTTTACACTCAGAAATGGTAACAAATGGTAACATATATATTTGATTTTCCCCACAAAAACAATGAACACAGTGTACATCCAACCAACACAAACCAACCAACACAAAGTTGCACATACAGTGGTCTACATATAAAACAACAGAATAATTTACCGTATACAGTTACAGTAAAAATAGAGTACCGGTACTGTAAATAAACTACGCTTCATCCTGTCTTCTGTTTTGATCTTGCCATAGCACCTCATCCACATCACAAGCAATGTTTTCCCTGGCCAAGCAGCGGGGGGAATATCACCCAGCATGGCGAATCCAGCAATGAAAAGCATAAACTGCTATATGCCCACATGCATCTTCCATAGGTTGGAGAAGGGGTTTATGCATTTGTGAATTAAGGTCATACACCTTCTATCTCCGGGGCAGGAAAAAAAAAAATCCCTCAATAGGACTGATGAATGGAGAACATGGAGGGAGATAAATAATTGAAAAGTGTGGGTGGACAGTGAACCAGTTACGAACCAGAGCAACTTGGTGGAAACTTACATTGTCCCAAATGACAATGTACCTGAGCTGCTCTGGGCCATCTATCTGATCTGGTGGAATGAGTGTTTTGTGTAGGGTTTCCAAGAATGTGATCAGATGGGTAGTGATATAGTGGAATATATTGTATTGGACTTACTTACACAGTTATATTACAATTATTTGACTCTTTCTGAATTGTGTTCAAATGGAACCCTGTAGACCTGCTTCATCCTCACATTATTTCTGTGTCAGACACGGTCCAGCATTGATAAGATTACCCTATCAATATTTTGCAATATCTCATTGTTTTCTATCTCTTTGTATTTGTCATGATGTTATGACATTATTTTCTAGGACAATGTTCACAATTTCAGTTTCCTGTTGAGGAGACAGAAGACATTCCCATCCACATTGTGTTGGTAATCTTTCAGTTCTTCAAGAAGGTTGGCGGTTCGAATCCCGGTTCCACACACCATGTGTTATTGTGTCCTTGGGCAAGTCACTTAACCCCGAGTTGCTCCCGGTAGGACTGGAAAGTACCTTGCATGGTAGTCTGCCGCTACCGGTGTATGAATGTGTGTAGCACTTTGAGATTTTCACTAATGAAAAGTGCGTTATAAATTGAATTCATTATCATTATTATTATTATTATTACAAATAGTAAAATACTGTAAACACTGTGTAGGAATACAAAGTAGGAATATTTTTCACAAATACGTGAAACATACTTCATTTTTACAGTCCTAGAGAACTGTCGACTGCAGTTTTTTTAAATGAAAGTACATGTCTTACCATTTCTCATTTTGGAAAGTCCAGATGATGGATGCCGCAGTGTACCTGCTCAAATTTGGTTGTGCTCTTGTTCCAGCATCCCTCATTGGAATATTTCTATATCATGGCTGAGCACATGGTCAGCCAAAGTGGCTTGGATCTCATCAGAGATTATGGTCATTGGCTTTCCATACCATACCATATTTTTTATTTCCTTGTCCTCGTCCTCCCTGTTCTACTCCTCTTACTCTCACTCCTCTGGCTCTGCCTCTATTTCCATTGTTGGCTTCCATTGCTCCAAAACAGAAGACCTCACCTGTTCCCCTTTTGTGCTAAATCTCAGATAGCTAATTGTAAAACTGTGTGAACGGTGTTTGCCGATGTACGGTAATGAGTCAGTGTGCATAGTAGGGTAATATATTTTAGAATACAGTGTGTTCCTTGTGAAAACAAGATAATGTACATTGTATTTTATCCATGAAAATTGTGTCAAATGCAGCCAAATTGTGTGTAGCATTTTGAAAAAAGTGCGTTTTAGAATGGTAATTTGAACATAAAGCAGGAATTGTGCTTGTAATTTAGCAGAATGGGTTCAGAGAGTTGGTGCACAAGTTACATGATTTGCTCACTGTCCCAAGTACCAGAATTTGTGTGTAAACAGTTCAGAAAAACTGTAACAAGCTTACCCTATCAATATTTTTTAAATATCTCATTGTTTTCTATTATTTTTGTTTGTACTGTATTTGCCGTAAATGTTATGGCGTTATTTTCTAGGACCATGCTCAGTTTCCTGTTGAGGAGACAGAAGACATTCCTGTCTACCAGTGATGTCACTAACGCGTTACAAAGTAACGCGTTACTCTTGTCGGACCACTTTTTTCAGTAACTAGTAATCTAACGCGTTGCTTTTCAAAATTCAGTAATCTGATTAAAGTTACTTTCTCCAAATTATTGTGCGTTACTTTTTTGTCATTTTCTGTAGTACTGTAATTTTATTTTTATTTCCTCGTCTCGGCCGGGGAGTGATTAAAAAAAAAGACGCGGAAATTCAGTCAGCTGCGGGCTGTTTGAAACCTGACACCACACACCATGCAGCACGGTGTCAGGAAACAGACTGGACTGTGCGCACACGGAGCTGAGAGAGGAGGAGAATGAGAATCACTTACTTGTTCAGTAAAACAATGGAGCCTCTCCGAGAGAGCTGATACAGCAGGTCCCCCCCCACCCGCGACCAAAACAACTAAGGGCCAGTTTACACGGCGCGTATTTTGAGTGTAACCGCTACTTTCTCTTTGCGACTTTGCTTATCGCCTACACGACGCTGCTGGCCCCCCTCGATGACACCGATACTTTTCTGACCCTGCTCTCAAGGTGGAAGTTTTTCGCAGACCCCCCGTTGATAATGTAAACATCTCCCACGGAGCTTTTGTTTGAACACATGCACGCAGCACGCACGCGCAGACAGCCGGCATTTTAACAATGGCGGTGGACTGGACAGTGGACACACGCACCACTTTCTGAACTATAGCTGATGGAATATATTTTGATTCTCATATTTAATTATTCTACACCTTACCTGCATCTGTGTTGGAAGAGAGCCAGCTGCCTGGATCCAGTTGTCTGTTAACGAGGCAGTCGGACATTTCACGTGTCACGCTGCACTATAACATACTAAATGTGCTATATATTAACAGTTTAACAATAATAAACAGTATTTATGTTAGCGTGGGAGATATTTAAATTTATCTGAGCTAAATGAAGCTATCTGGACTCGTTACGTCATGCCTAACATGCTGCTGAAAATGAAGACACCAGGTTGATTTTTTATTTATTTATTTATTCAACACCACAAACTCATGTCACAAACACTGAGAATTAAATTGAACACTTTTAAAAACACGTTAACCGAACTTTAATGAACTGGACTCTGTTGTTTTCATCCCACTGGACCCACATCCGAACCGCCGGTCCGCTTCGTGGAACAGCTTCGACCTCGCAGGAAAAAAATAAAAATAAAACCTCAGTTGGTTGTTCTGTGATCGAACTAAACACAAGGAAACATTATTAAGAACATGGTTTACCTTGTAGCGCTGCTGTAAATCAGCTGATTCTCACGGACTAAAGTCAGACATGTTGACTCGGTTCCGGTCCAGTCAGCAACTGGTGTGCAGATGAAGCGGTCCCACTTGGTGTCAAATCTGTTGACTCTTATCCAAATTCCAGCTTTAACTTGTTGTTAACTTGTTGACAACAACTTGTAGTAGCTGAACTTTTAGCCAGAGAGGAAAACAGGCTGCCTCGTGTGCTCTGTTTACCCCAGGCTGCACACATGCGCAGTGGTGAAGGTTCCAAAAATCACAGCGCCATCTAATGGCCCAGCATGGTAACTACAGTAAATTCATGAGTACGGGGGGTGGGGGGGAGAGAGTCGTATCCACAGAATTCGCCCATGTCAACGCAAAACTTTCAACCTAATTAACATACCCAAAAGTTGCGTTTCCCCCACACAGTGTCCGTGTAAACAGGGCCTAAGCTTGACTTCGGTAAAGCCCCCCCCACACACACACACCTCCTGCTGTGTACAAACTGGTGTTGATGGCAGCTATCAATCGTCTCAATAGGTCTGTCAATAGGTCTTATTTACATACAAATACATTCTTTGTTCTTGTTTCTTCTGGTAAGCTCATCTACAACAGCTCCATTTCGTGTCAGGAGAACGCACAGCAGGCAGTTCACGATGCATTCAAGAGCATATGTTTGTTTGGATGTAACAGAGACCATGTGTACACAATTTCCTAAAATAAAAATAAAAAACTCTGATTTTGACGTTGAAAGACTGTCTTTATTATATTATTTATTTTTAAAAGTATTTACAGAAATACTTTTTTGTAAAAATATTATTTGTTTAATGAAGTAAAGAAAGACCATTTTGTTTTTGAATATTTTTATTAGTAATTATTTTATTAATACATTTACGTTTTTTATGTATTGTGACAGAGGGCTCTTGGCAGCAGCAGCTGAAAGTAACGAATAAAGTAACTTAGTAATCTAACTTTGTTACTTTCCAAATCAAGTAATCAGTAACTTAACTAAGTTACTTTTCCCAAAGACTAATCAGTAACTTAACTAAGTTACTTTTTCAATGTAACTATGCCATCACTGCTGTCCACATTGTGTTGGTAATCTTTCACTTCTGCAATACAAATAGTAAAATACTGTAAATATTGTGTAGGAATACAACGTAGGAATGCATTCCCCAAATACTTGAAACATATTTTATTTTTACAGTCCTACGGAACAGTCCACAGGCAATACTGTACTGTACTACTGTACTCACTGAGTAATTTATTGATATGCAGCATTGCAGTTTTATGGTGAGAGCACATTTCTTACTTAATCTCATTTTGGAAAGTCCAGTTGATGGATGCTGCAGTGCACCTGCTCAAATTTGGCTGCACTCTTTGCCCAGCCTTGCTCATTGTTAGACCATGGCTGAGAACATGGTCAACTAATGTGGCTCGGATTTCACCAGAGATTATGATTCTTGGCCTTCCTTGGCCTCGTCTGCCCCATCCTCCTCCTCTTACTCTCAGTCCTCTGGCTCTGCCTCTGTTTCCAATGTTGGTAACCATTGCTCCAAAACAAAATAGTTCATTTGTTTGTTGCCCTTTCATGCTAAAAAATGCAGCAAAATTGTGTGTAGTGTTTTGAAAAAAGTCTGTTTTAGAACTGAAATTTGAGTGTAAAACAGGAATTGTGCTTGTAGTTTAGCAGAAATTATTAAGGGGGTTGGTGCATGAGTAATATGTTGTGGTCATTCATTGTGTCTCAAATATTGTGTGTGAACAATTCAGAAAAACTGAACAGGAAGAAACCTCGAGCCAAACCAACATCAAGATGATGGCAAGCTACCTTAACTACCTAAGATTTGAGAGGACAGAGAAGAGAAACAGACAAGCACAGAAGCATTGAGCCATTGTATGGGAACATACAATGATGACAACACATAGCACTTTATACATTATACTTTATGGTTTCTATGGGAAGAAAAACACGGATCACAAGCTTTATGGCAGCGAAGGTACAAATACAAAATAGTTTAGACTTCCATGTGTTCAATACCCTGTTTTTGTACCAATAAACTGAAGTGTTTAACACTACTTTGACTAAGGCTGCGCTTTTTTGCGCAAGTGAACTTGGCTTCTAAATCCCCCGGTCCCTTTCAGTGGGCTATATAATGTCGATTCAAATGCTAATGACCCTACTAAAGACCCATTAATTGTACACCTACACCTTCCCACCCCCCACCCCTCAGTCCAAAATCCTTGGACCCAGTGAAGGCCTTGTATAACACATAAGCATTTATCGCTGCCAGGTCAAGCATGTTGTAGAACACGGCAATGGGCCGCACCGTATATAAATGTGCAATCTAGTCCATTATACTTGTGTGTCAGTTGACCTCAGGTCATGTGACCTGTGTCAGTCCGTCAGTTGACCTCATGTCGTGTGACCTGTGTCGGTCCATCAGTTGACTTCCTGTCATGGTCTGTCAGTTGACCTCGGGTCATGTGACCTGTGGCGGTCCGTCAGTTGACCTCATGTCGTGTGACCTGTGTCGGTCCAACAGTTGACTTCATGTCTTGTGACCTATGTCGGTCTGTCAGTTGACCTCGGGTCATGTGACCTGTGTCGGTCAGTCAGTTGACCTCAGGTCATGTGACCTGTGTCGGTCCATCAGTTGACTTCATGTCGTGTGACCTATGTCGGTCCGTCAGTTGACCTCAGGTCATGTGACCTGTGTCGGTCCGTCAGTTGACCTCGGGTCATGTGACCTGTGTCGGTCCGTCAGTTGACCTCGGGTCATGTGACCTATGTCGGTCCATCAGTTGACCTCAGGTCATGTGACCTGTGTCGGTCCATCAGTTGACTTCATGTCGTGTGACCTATGTCGGTCCGTCAGTTGACCTGACCTGTGTTGGTCCGTCAGTTGACCTCGGGTCATGTGACCTGTGTCGGTCCGTCAGTTGACCTCGGTTCATGTGACCTGTGTCGGTCCGTCAGTTGACCTCAGGTCATGTGACCTGTGTCGGTCCGTCAGTTGACCTCGGGTCATGTGACCTATGTCGGTCCGTCAGATGACCTCAGGTCATGTGACCTATGTCAGTATGTCAGTTGACCTCATGCCGTGTGACCTGTGTTGGTCCGTCAGTTGACTTCATGTCGTGTGACCTATGTTGGTCCGTCACTTGACCTCAGGTCATGTGACCTGTGTCGGTCCGTCAGTTGACCTCAGGTCATGTGACCTGTGTCGGTCCGTCAGTTGACCTCGGGTCATGTGACCTGTGTTGGTCCGTCAGTTGACCTCGGGTCATGTGACCTGTGTCGGTCCGTCAGTTGACCTCAGGTCATGTGACCTGTGTCGGTCCATCAGTTGACTTCATGTCATGTGACCTATGTCGGTCCGTCAGTTGACCTCAGGTCATGTGACCTGTGTCGGTCCGTCAGTTGACCTCGGGTCATGTGACCTGTGTCGGTCCGTCAGTTGACCTCAGGTCATGTGACCTGTGTCAGTACGTCAGTTGACCTCATGCCGTGTGACCTGTGTCGGTCCGTCAGTTGACTTCATGTTGTGTGACCTATGTTGGTCTGTCACTTGACCTCAGGTCATGTGACCTGTGTCAGTACGTCAGTTGACCTCATGCCGTGTGACCTGTGTTGGTCCGTCAGTTGACCTCATGTCGTGTGACCAGTGTCGGTCCGTCATTTGACTTCATGTCGTGTGACCTGTGTGGTTTTGTCAGTTGACCTCATGTCATGTGACCTGTGTTGGTCCGTCAGGTGACGGACAACAATAGGTCAAGCATGTTGTAGAACACAGCAATGGGCCACCTGCCTGTGCCGGCACGCACCGTATATACATGTGCCAAGGACAAGGAGATAGACAGTACTTGTAAGCAAAATAATTTATTTGACAGACCATCAGGGTTACAGGATAATCAACACAGCAGAATAAGACAATTTTATGCATAAAATTGTTCTGGAGCAGACAAAGCTTTCCGTTCAGTGGATGTCCCAAAATGCTCAACTGTGAGATAAATTCAGGGTCTGTTATGTGTGAATTCAGGTCAGGGCCTCTCTTCTGACTAAGGGGGGAAGTGCAAGCAGAGTCTGGTGGAAACATCGGAATGCAGTTGGTGCAGTCTGGTGTGGTGGGGATGTCTGAGTTGAGTGCACACATATTTATAACAAAAGGCAGTTAATGGTCCAATAATGGCTCAGGAGAAGGAGGGGGTTTGTCCTCAGGATCTTGAAAATTCAGTCATCCTAGTGTTAAGTCAACTCCAGATAATGACATTAGGAATATATTCTCTGACTGGGATGTAAACCTTCATTGTCACAGAGGAATTATTGCATACTTTTTATATATCCTCTGGATGCCTATATTATTGCTAAATGGTATATTTGTCATTTTCCATGCCATTTATATGAAATGTTGACTAATTCAGTGCAGTACTTCTTTAATCATGTCCATAGTGCACTTACTTAGCTTTGCCCCTACACAGATGTACAATTAAAATGTTGCTAGGATATAGAACCAGTGCTGCAAAGGACTACATTATCCTTAAATAGATATCAGGGATTGAGTTTAAACCATATTGCTAACAATAAAATGAGCAGAATTTAAAAAAAATAAAATATGTGCATAAAGTAATACATATTTTCATGTTAGTTTCAGTTTCTACAGTGGCTTTTTTTTTTTTTCTAACCTTAAGATTACAGAGACAAACTCTGCTGCGTACCTTGTCCAGCACTTTTTCTTACCTTGCGGCAGCCACCTGGATGTTTGGCATGTGCTTTAGTATCTACCAGGCCTGTACTGGCTCTGATGCTGGCCATGTTTACCAAATCTGTCATTCCCACAGCTGGGGTAATGCTCTGGCAGCTTCTGGGACCAGAAAACCTAAAGGCTTCCAGAGCCAGAAACATGCTGGGAATAGCTTTATAAGAAACTGCACATGTACTCTTACAATCAAACAGGCACTTTTTTTTGTTTGAAGGCTTTAGTAAGAATGGCCCTCATGCACGAACCGTTCGTACGCACAGATTTGTTCTCAAACTGTGCGTACAAGTGATTTAGGATCATTTGTGGCATCCAACAATGTTTTCGTATCCTAGGATTTTTTTCAGATACGAACAAAATTTACGTGTGGTCCCGACCTGTCGTATATTTTACGAGGAGTCGGTCTGCTGTCATCCAGACGGCCTTTTCTCCACTAATAACTTTATATTTCGTTATTTAGAAAATATTTTGAGTTTAAAAACAATTAAATGCAACCACACATATTGGTTTAATTAAAGCGGCTTCAACACCCCCCCCCCACGTCCACCACCTTGCGCCACCCGCGCGTGGCCCCCCGCGCCACTCATGTCGACCACCGTGTGCCACGCAACGCGCCCCGCGCAACCACGCCACGCGCCCCCCCCGCGCCACTCATGTCGACCACCGTGTGCCACGCAACGCGCCCCGCGCAACCACGCCACGCGCCCCCCCCCGCGCCACTCATGTCGACCACCGTGTGCCACGCAACGCGCCCCGCGCAACCACGCCACGCGCCACTGTCGGCACGGCCCCCCCACCCCGTGCCACTGTCGACACACACACACACACACACACACACACACATACACAGCGCCGCTGCAGAGACAGGGGAGAAAAAAGCGAAACCAGCTTATTCAGTCGTTTCATGTCATTTTTAATATAAACTGCCTGTTGACTGTGGGCGCTCACTGATGTCATCTGTATTCTGTGTGGGTCTGCGCTCAGATCCGGGGCTGACACTATGATCAAAGGCGAGTCAATTTTAATTCGCCAAACGCGTTTGTGTGTTTTCTGACGCATAAAAGCCGGAATGAATGGACACTTCCTGCTCGCGGTGGCAGGAAACTATATCCTTATATGGTGTTTTGAGGGGTGGGAATTATGTAAATAACCACTCGCGTGCACGAGCAGGTGAATAGAACAGGTGGGATTCATCATTATTTACACAGCTCATATACACACATTTCCTGACGATAGAAGACTTTGTTGGATCTGACGTGGCATGTTCGTACGAACGCTTCGTACGAACAAAAGTAGGAGAAATTTAGGATAAGAATACGAACATTTTCGTGCATGAGGGCCATTGTCTGTTCTGACTGTGGTTACACCTCAATGCAATGAATGTTATTTAAATATTATTCAGGACATCACTTTGTCAACCATGCACTCATTCTTGTTGTTTGGCAATAAAACTGTGTTCTTTTACTGTTGGGTATTTTTTTAGATGCCGTTTTCTGTAAATGGTAGCTAAATTATCAAAG
Organism: Garcialebias charrua; assembly: GCA_038048925.1. Lineage (NCBI taxonomy): Eukaryota > Metazoa > Chordata > Actinopteri > Cyprinodontiformes > Rivulidae > Garcialebias > Garcialebias charrua. The sequence goes on from JBBPBX010057828.1 coordinate 22,062, forward strand.
AAAAATGGATGGGTTAAATTATTTCAACATTTCTAATACATTACACAGGTCACTGGTCTCAGATTTAAACTTGTTTGTTCAGCATATCCCACAGATGCTGTATCAAACTGAAATCTGGAAAATTTAGAGACCAAGGTGTCAAACATGGCCTAACTTCTTCCATTCTTTATCAGGTTTCCAGTGTAACAGCTTTTAATCAGAAATCATTGTTATATACTGTGTGTGTGTGTATAT
>JBBPBX010057829.1:0-22295 GCA_038048925.1 Garcialebias charrua
TGGGTGCTCCCAGCTCAGTGACGATATATACTAGAATATATGTCACTGGTCCAGCTCTTCTTGAAGGCAGGTCTAATGTTACCTGTCCACTTTGCAGTGATTCAATGGACCAACTCCCCTCTCAACATCAGTTACTTTCAAACTACATGTAATGACAAATCAAAAAACTGCAACGTGAATGTAACTTGTAACTCAACACATTATAGAAATGTAGTGTAGTAGAAAGTACAGATACTTCATGTAAAATCTAGTGGAGTAAAAGTAAAAGTACCCACATGTAAAGTACAGATACATGAAAAATGTACTTAAGTACAGTTACAAAGTATTTGTACTTTGTTACATCCCACCACTGAATAACGCTATAATTTTAAAGAAAGATCTTATGCATTCTAAAAGTCCTTTGCTTATGCTTTGGGAATGAGTCTCAGCTACTACCACACCAAATTTTATCTCAATTTTTTGTCAAATTGAATGAGTTGTAGTCAATTTTGTGTTGTTTAAGTTCAGTTAGCTGAGGCAGCCATCTTAAATTGGATGTACTTTAAAAGTCAACCAGTCGTAGAGAGCCATTCAGTGAATATTTCTTGAAAGTTTCATCAAAATCTGTTCAGTTGTTCATAAGATATTTTGCTAACAGACAGATGCAGAATACAAACATAATTTGATGATTTCTGGCAAACCGATCAACAAATGAGTCACTCATTTGTTGATCAGTTTGCCAGAAATCATGATGCCAGAAATCGTGAAATTCTGCGATTTTGTATTCATCAAAATCGCAGAATACAGTTGCTGTGATAGTAGGGCAGCCAATGTTGTTATATAATTTTGGACTGAGAAACTGAACCAAGACTTCACCTAACAGTTATTTTCATTATCATTTTATTTGCTTATTAATATATTTTATTCAGTCAATACAAATGCTGTGTAAAATGTTTTATATTTTTCTCATTTGATTTTTTAAACTATTTTCTTTGGTCACAATGGTTAATCACTGCTTTAAAAAAATAAGAGTCAAGTAAGATTTCGAATCTGTCTTTTTCTCCGAGATGAACGTGCCCCTCTGACAAAACCTCTGGCCCCAGCTTGGCCCCACCAGTACAACTGGTCTAGAACCGCCACTGTGTGAGTGGACACCCTGTTTGATTTAAAGAACAGGCTCTATCAAAGTCTGATCTTCACAACATATTTGTGGAAGTGGATCATGGAGGAACAAAGGAGATTTCTGAAGAATAGGAGAGCAAAAGTATTTTACTCGTGACCAGTAATCATGTGACACAGTTAATTCTCATATGATTATATGAGCCTGTTTTTTTTTTACACACAAACATCAAATAAAAGGACCTAAAATGACTTTGATCTAAAGTGTGCCTATCAGTATGAAGAAACTAATAAATACAGCCTGATTAAATCAACGTATGTTCTCAAAACTACTTTTTTCTCCACTTTAATTGTACAGCTATCCATTCTTCATGACGAAAATATCTGTTTTACCTAAAACATGTTTCATGATGTGATACATGATAACATTTTTACAAATATATAGCAAAGCGTTTTAGATCAGCAATACATCCTGAGCTTTCATAAAGTGCTTCAAATTTGCCGTTCCACATTTTTTGATAACTCAATAAATCAATAATAAATAAATAAATAGCTATGAGTAAACAGCCTCTTCTTTTGTAAAGGTGTTTCCACATATGAACGTAAACTTCACATTATATTTTATCATCTAACAAAGATAAGTCAGGTCCTCTGGATGGATTGTTCTTGTTTAAACGTTTTGTCTTTCATTGGATGAAAGATGAACGAAACAAGAAGAATCCATCCAGAGGACCTGACATGAATTTTGTTGGATTTTTCTACCTGGATTATTTAGCATGTGTCAGGATCCATTTTAAAATGTTTAGTTTTAAAAACTGTGTAAAACTATTGTTTTTGTGTCCTATTTGGAATGCAGTGTTCTCTCAAATCTGCTTTTTTGTTGACGACTGATAGTTAATAAAATAACTCATTCAAATGTTTTATCACATGTGACTAGAAGCATTTATTATTCTAAAATGAATGGCTTGGAGAATGTAGTTAAATATGCCAAGTCAATGTTTACATTTAAGAAAATGATCAAAATAAATTTGTTAAAAAAAAAAAATGAAATGAATGTTCTGGTGACGTCATCGCTGGAGCAACAGGGCGAGAGCTAAGCTCCAGCTGAAAGCAACGTAAAACAAAGAAATATATATATATATATATACAATATATATATATATATATATATATATCTGGCACGAACTGAACGTCGCGGACGAACTGAAGAGTCGCCACCAGAAGCCACGAGCTGAGCTGGCTGACCGATCTTGAATCTTTGATTGGAGGGGGCCGAGCGCGGATCTGAGAGCTTGCGTCTCGAGCCACAGGCTAAGCTGGCTAGCCGACCTCGAAGCTGCTGCGACCAGAGAGGGCTGAACGCCGCACTGGACTGAAAAGCCGTCGACAGGTATCGTGTGCAGACCTCGGAGCTGTTGCGACCGAAGGAGGCTGAGCGCCGTGCAAGTACCGGTGTACCGCTGTCGGGAGCTACGAGCTGGGCTAGCATCGGAGCTACGTGCTGTGCTAACTGAGCTAACATCCGACCGGAGGAGGCCGAGCACCGTGCGTGAACCTGAGGACCGCCGCCTGGAGCTTCGAGCTGGGCCGGGCATCGTGCGCGAACCGGAGGACCGCCGCCTGGAGCTTCGAGCTGAGTACCGTGTGCGAACCGGAGGACCGCCGCCTGGAGCTTCGAGCTGGGCCGGGCATCGTGCGCGAACCGGAGGACCGCCATCTGGAGCTACGAGCTGGGCTGAACACCGTGTGTGAACCGGAGGACCGCTGTCTGGAGCTGGGCTAGCATCAGAGCTGCACCTGGAGCTACGTGCTATGCTAACTGGGCTAACATCGGAGCTGCTGCGACCGGAGGAGGCCGAGCACTGTGCGTGAACCGGAGGTCTGCCATCTAAGCCGGGCTAGTGAGTCAACCTCTTCGGATAACAGAACTGATTGCTGCAGGCTGCTGAGACCGTGAGTTCTGATCTGATAACTGCTGATCTGGGTACTGGGCCACACAGCCACCATCGTTAGGCATGTGAGCCTCGTGGAAGGGCCACGTGGTTCAGCAAACAAACCAGAGACCTGCTACCACTAGACTACTAACTCTGTAAGTATGACGAGAAATAGAGGACAAAAGGCACCAGCGTCGGAGGGAAACAACTCAGCAGAAATGCAAGACTTTAAAATTTCACTAAACTTTATGGGTGAAGAACTAGCAAAATTATCAGCAAAACTGGATTCCCAGGCCAATCTGGTTGAGGAAATAAGACAACTGAAAGAACTGATAATTAGCAAAGACAATAAAATAGCAGAACTGGAACGAAAAATAGATAACTTAGAACAATACACAAAGCAAGACAACTTGGTGATCACAGGACTTGATGTTAATAAGTGTCGGACATATGCAAGAACTCTTACTAACAAAGACCCAACTGAGAATGCATCTCAGGAAGAACTACAGACTCTGGAGGAGCATGTAGTTACTTTTTTACAGAACAAGAACATTAACATAGAACATAAATGGTAAATGGTAAATGGAGCTAATTTATATAGCGCTTTCTAGCCCCCTGTGAGGAGCCCCAAAGCGCTTTACAATACCAGCCATCCACCTATTCATACATACATTCATACACCGGTAGTGGTAGCCTGCCTTGCAAGGCGCCATCCAGACCTACCGGGAGCAACTCGGGGACATTTCGTTCTGTCACACCCTTCCCAGTAAATCACCAAAATTCAAACAGTCAGTAGTTGTCAAGTTCATTAGCAGGAAGTTAAAAAAAACAATGTAATCATGCAAGCAAAAAAACTGCAGGGAACAAAAGTTTACATAAATGAACATCTAACCAAAAAAAATGGAAACATTGCACGTGAAGCAAGGTTGTTAAAAAAACAGAACAAAATAGTATCAACATGGACAAGAAATGGAAACATCTTTATCAAAACACATGAAGGGGTTCAGCCTAAAATGATAAAAGAACTGAAGGATCTGGAAAAACTTGGAGGAACTTAGGAGATGACTAATCACTAATCAATGAAACAACTTACACGCAAAATGGACATAATATACAGTGAAATGAACAAATACAGTAGAACATGACAACATACGAAGACACAGAACCTAAAATATATAATGTTGAAGATGTAATTGATGCAAAAAAAATTCCTGTAATAAAAGATAGCGAATATTATAATGAAGAGCAGTTTAATGACATCAATATAACAAATGGGGTTCTCTCTATTATTCATTTTAATAGCAGAAGTATAAATGCAAATATATCCAAAATAACAGATTACTTAAAACAGTTAAATAGAACTTTTACGATAATAGCACTGTCAGAGAGATGGCTCAATGATGAAAACACAAATAATATTCACATTGAAGGGTATGAATTATTTCATATGAACAGAAATAATAAAAGAGGTGGTGGAGTCGCAAAAAAAGTTTTGGAAAATTTGAAAGAGGATCTAGATAAACAAGACTGGAATGATGTGTATGTTGATGATGTGAACAGATCATATAATGAGTTTATGAATATCTTGGAAGCTCTGTATGAAAAGAATTGTGTGCAAACAAATCATACAAAGAGAAATATCGTTGACCAACCATGGATGACAAAAGGGTTGAGAAATGCTTGTAAAAAAAAGAATTATTTGTATTCATGTTTCTTGAAATTGCGAACTCAGAACGCTGAAGAAAAATATAAAAAGTATAAAAATAAATTAGTAGGGATTATAAGGAAACATAAGAAAGAATATTATAGTAAATTATTAGATAAAAGTAATGGTGATATGAAAGCAACATGGCGAGTAATGAATAGTGTTCTGAAGAATCATAAAGCAAAAACTGGTATTTCAAAATATTTTGTAAAAGACAACGATGAAGTTCACGATGAAAATGAAATTGTAAATGGTTTTAATCAATATTTTGTGAATGTTGGATCAAGCCTTGCAGCTAAAATACCAAAAGTAGATAATAATGTGAGCCATTCAATTACAGGTTGTGCAAACAGTATTCTTCTAAATGGAACTAACAAAGAGGAAATAATGAATGTAGTAAAAAATCTTACAGACAAGAGATCAAAAGACTGGGTGGACATGGATATGATGTTTGTAAAGGACATAATGAGCCATGTTATTGAGCCGTTTACATATATATGTAATTTATCATTTTCAACAGGAATATTTCCAGATAATATGAAAGTAGCTAAGGTAGTTCCTCTTTTTAAAAATGGTGATAAATGTGTGTTCAACAATTATAGACCTATATCCTTGTTACCACAGTTTTCAAAAATTCTTGAAAAACTATTTGTGAACAGACTAGATCAATTTATAGATAAACAAAATATTCTAAGCAACAGTCAGTATGGGTTCAGAGCAAAAAACTCTACATCAATGGCTCTCATGGAATTAATGGAACAAATAACTACTGCTGTCGATCAAAAACAATATTGTATCAGTATTTTTGTTGATTTAAAAAAAGCATTCGATACTATTGATCACACCATTCTCCTTGAAAAATTGAACAAATATGGTATTAGAGGACCAGCATTACAGTGGGTATCTAGCTATTTAAAAGATAGGAAACAATTTGTACAAATAAATGATGTAAGATCTGACCTCTGTAATATCACATGTGGAGTTCCCCAAGGCTCTGTACTTGGACCAAAGCTATTTATTTTATATGTGAATGACTTGGTAAATGTGTCAGGACTCCTTAAATGTGTACTTTTTGCTGATGATACCACATTTTTCTGTTTAGGTGAAGATATAGAACAAATGTTGGAATTGATAAAGACAGAATTTGTCAAAATACAAACTTGGTTTAAAATCAATAAATTATCATTAAATCTAGAAAAAACTAATTACATGATATTCAGTAATAAAAAGAAAACTGTTGATGTTCCACTCAAAATTGAGGGTGTTGAGATTTGTAGAGTGAGTGAGGTGAAGTTTTTGGGTGTTATCATTGATGACAAACTGACATGGAAACAACACATAAATTCTGTAAGAATAAAAATAGCTAAATCGATTGCAGTACTGTACAAAGTCAGAGACTTATTGAATGATAAAGCTCTGTATTTGTTGTATAACACAATCATTGTTCCACACTTAATCTATTGTATTGATGTTTGGGGGAAAGCGTGTAAAACAATCACAAAGCCTATTTTTGTATTACAGAAAAGAGCTGTAAGAGTTATCACTAGAAAACATTACCGTCATCCATCTAGTACATTATTTTATTAACTGAAGTTATTGAAGTTCCATGATTTGGTAGATTATAATATTTTCAGATCATGTCTATCACTGAATGTCAGGAAACACCTTGTGTCTGTGACTTTCCTTCCCTCCATTGATTACGGTGACATTCTCTACATGAATGCTCCTACAAGCACCCTGCGGATGTTGGATGTTGTCTATCATGGTGCACTAAGATTCATAACTGGTTGTGATTATCGTACCCACCACTGCACCCTGTATTCACTGGTTAACTGGACATCATTAACCTCACGCAGACTCTTCCACTGGTACATTTTCATCTTTAAATCACTTCTTGGTCTGCTGCCCTCATACATCTCCTCCTACATGTCTTTACGTGAGTGCAGCTACAGTGTGCGCTCTCAGGACATGATTACCTGCAGTGTTCCGTCAGTGAGGACTGAACTTGGAAAAAGGGCCTTCTCCTACTCTGCTCCTGCTTCATGGAATATCTTACAAAAAGATCTGAAGCTCTCGACCTTGACTTCTCTAAATGGTTTTCAGAATCTGTTGGAATCCTGGCAAAAACCAATGCAGATTTGTTCCTGTCTTTGATTTTATACATCTACCTTATAATGTTTTGCTAGTTTTTTGATACTTTGTTAAAAAAAAAAACTTTCTTTTGTTTTTTCTCTCTTTTGTTTTCTATTGTTTATTGTTTGTTTGTTTATTGTTTAAGGAAATTCTACCACTGCTGTTCATTGTTCTTTAGTTTTAGCAGGTCGCTTTCGTAAATGAGCCCATGAGGTTCAAAAGATTTACCTGACTAAATAAAGGTTGAATGAATTTTATCAGTTATGTATAGGGCTCAGAATAACGCTTTACCTTTAAATATCCAAATGCATTTTGTTAAAAGACAAAGTTGTTATAACCTTAAGGGAACAGAGATGTTTGTAAAACCACAATTCAGAACTAGTTTGAAGGGACGTTCTACCTCAATCCAGGGAATTAGATTATGGAATGGCTTGGAGAATGTAGTTAAAAATGCCAAGTCAATGTTTACATTTAAGAAAATGATCAAAATGAATTTGTTAAAAATATATATGAAATGACGTAATGTGTATTGTATTAGTTAGAAAATTAGAAAGAGTTAGTCATTTTGTACTGTTGGTGGAAGATTATTATTGTTTAATCTGATTGTTTGAAAAAAGGGGCAGATATAATAAGATTTATTCTTCTTTCTGCTACCTTTCATTTTTTTATATTTTGTACGTTATCATTTATGGGATTATCTTGTATTGTGTTTCTTTTGTAAAAAAAAAAAGAACAAATTTAATAAACATAAACATAAACAAAACAGGGTAGTTATGAAAACCTCTGGATACAGATCATCTCATTATTTCTTCTAGTGCTTCTTCTTTAAACATTACATCATTGTGAAATGTAAAAAAGTTTGAGTACCATACAATAAAGGTAATGTGATTTGTCTGACTTCTGGTGTTTCATTTCTAGATTTAATATTTTACACTTTCAGACAGAATGAGCCCATGTGTTTTAGTCTGAAAAAGGTGGTGACACAGCTCCCTCTGGTGGTTTGAATAAAAAACTGTAGATAATTAATCATTCAGTACAAATGTACAGTATTAACTTTAAAGCAAACAAAAGAATGATAAAGTTCAAACGCTGTACATATAAACATTATCTTATGTCTTAAAATAATGAGCAAATCACTGCACTTCATTGTAATTATCGTTTCATACAGAAACCCACTTATTTAAGTTTTTATTGAGTTGTAACTTGTCTCTAGTAGTGAATTGATTCAACTCAGTGTTGGAAATTATTTTTACAGCTTCTTGACTCAAATGCTGTTAAAAAAATCCATATTAAAATTACATGTTACTTTTCAACAATATATATACAGTATTTTAACATAGCAAATATTAGAAAACAGATTTGTATCTTATTTTATCGTAATTTTCTCATTTTTGCAAGATGTTTAAAACTGTAGCAACCTGACAAAGGGAGCAGCCACAAGTCAGACAGTATCTAATTAAGAGTTAATTAACGTTTTGATTCTATACATCCATACAAAGTGAGTTCACTACACACACAAGGAGTTTTTAGGGAGGGATGGTGATGCATGTGATTTAAAAAAAAATTGTGTCAAAGTTTTATGTCGATCTCATTTTTTGCCACAAACAAAAAATAAAAAACACTATTCCTTTGCATGAAAAAAAATCCAATGCACGGCTTAAAATGTACCCATTTGAAAATAAGTGTATAACATATTTTTTTAATATTTCTATCATGCTGGGCGGCTGTGGCTGTTAGAGAAGTCGTCCTCCAATGAGAGAGTTGGGGGTTCGACTCCACCAGCAGTCACATGCTGAAGTGTCCCTGGGCAAGACACTGAACCCCTCAATGCCTCTGATGTGTGTCCCATCAGTGAATGAATGTGATTAATCACTGATTATTCTTTGTATAGAACTAGTAGTGCTGTATGAATGGATAAATGAGGCACAGATTGTGTTGTAAAGAGCTATGAGTGTCTTGATAAGATAGAAAGTTCTATATAAGTACAGTCCATTTACCATTTATGATTTTTTTTTCTACACACTTCAGTCCACTTATGCAAACAAAGGAAGTTGAGGACACTTTAGGGATGGGAAAAGGAACCAACCCGTTTGATGGAGCTGCGGGTCTTCTCCTTCCACTCATGGCTGCTCAACTCCAGGGTGCAGTGAACATTGGTTTCTCGGTCGTAGGAACCCAGGATGAAAAGTCTGCACGCAGAGGACAGGACGATGAACTGTAGCAACATTACCCAACACTTTATCAGCCCCTACAAAACATTCTCCTCATTTTCTGTTTTTCAGAAGGATCAAATTATTACTTCCAGCTCCGCTGCTTCCCTGGTGCACACAAGGATCCTTTTTTATTAGACTGCTTTTAATGCATTTTGTGCAGCCTCAAAGTGTATCCTGTGTGAAACCAGTTCATTAATTGTTTATAAATATGAATGTGATTAACAGATTAATCTTTAAAATTTAAGCTACATTTAATATGGGTGCTGCCACATCCAACACAGTGAGATTATATTCTCTTTTACTAACCTCTGGTTGTTCACTTTGTTCAAACAACTTGTTAAACCCCAAAATACACTCTTTATTCAAATTTAACTTTTACACAAGAGAGTGAAAAAATATATAAGTTGATTTTACATTTATTACTACTGTTTTCATTCAATACTACTGTTTACATTTATTACTACTGTTTACATTTACACTACTTTTTATATCTACACTACTGCTGGTAATATACATATTTTTTACTAGCCTTATTGCATATGCCACTTTACCTCTATACCAATATCAACTACCTCATACATATACTGTGTACATAAACTTCATATGCTGCTTTGTCACTCTATTACAAATGTCAATGCCAGAACTTTCATTTTATTTTATAGATATACTTTTTACACTTTTATACTACTATGCAAAAAACTCAGGACAGTATTACACTTTTGTTATTTCATTTTATGCTTATGTTTATTAAATGTTTTAGTGTTTAAATGTTTACTGTTGCACCGAGGGACAGAGAGAAATGCAATTTCAATCCTGTGTATGCCCTGTACATATTGCAGTTTTGACAATAAAGTTGACTTTGACTTTTGACTTTGAAGGAAGCTCCTCCCTGGGCTGGCACCTTACCGTGGTGGCGGGGTTTGAGTGTCCCAATGATCCTAGGAGCTATGCTTTCAGGGGCTTCATGCCCCTAGTAGGGTCACCCAAGGCAGACAGGTCCTAGGTGAGGGACCAGACAAAGTGCAACCCAAAGACCCCTTATGATGAGTGAAACAAACAGAGTTAATGTTCCCTCGCCCGGACGTTGGTCACCGGGGCCCCACTCTGGAGCCGGGCCCAGAGGTGGAGCACGCTGGCAAGAGCCTGGTGGCCGGGCTTTTACCCATGGAGCCCGGCCGGGCACAGCCTGAAGAGGAGACGTGGGTCCCCTTTCCCATGGGCTCACCACCTGTGGGAGGGGCCAAAGGGGTCGGGTGCAATGTGGGATGGGTGGTGGACGAGGTTGGGGACCTTGGTGGTTTGATCCTCGGCTACAGAAGCTAGCTATTGGGACGTGAAACGTCACCTCTCTGGTGGGGAAGGAGCCTGAGTTGGTGTGTGAGGTTGAGAGGTTCCGGCTAGAAATAGTCTGACTCACCTCAACGCATGGCTCTGGCTCTGGAACCAGTTTCCTTGAGAGGGGTTGGACACTCTTCCATTCTGGAGTTGCCCCTGGTGAGAGGCGCCGAGCAGGAGTGGGCATACTTGTTGCCCCCCATCTTGGTGCCTGTACATTGGGGTTCACCCCGGTGAACGAGAGGGTAGCCTCCCTCCGCCTACATGTGGGGGGACGGGTCCTGACTGTTGTTTGTGCCTATGCGCCAAACGGCAGCTCAGATTACCCACCCTTTTTGGAGTCCTTGGAGGGGGTATTGGAGAGTGCGCCTCTTGGGGACTCCCTTGTTCTACTGGGGGACTTCAATGCTCACGTGGGCAATGACAGTGAGACCTGGAGGGGTGTGGTTGGGAGGAACGACCCCCCTGATCTGAACCCGAGTGGTGTTCTGTTATTGGACTTCTGTGCTCATCATGGATTGTCCATTACGAACACCATGTTCAAGCATAAGGATGTCCAATATGTGCTCTTGGTACCAAGACACCTTAGGTCGCAGTTCGATGATCGACTTTATTGTCGTCTCATCTGATCTGCGACCAAATGTCTTGGACACTCGGGTGAAGAGAGGGGCGGAGCTGTCAACTGACCACTACCTGGTGGTGAGTTGGCTCCAATGGTGGGGGAGGATGCCGGTCAGACCTGGCAGACACAAACGTACTGTGAGTGTCTGTTGGGAACATCTGGCAGAGTCTCCCGTAAGACGAAGCTTTAACTCCCACCTCCGGGAGAGCTTTGAACACGTTCTGAGGGAGACGGGAGACATTGAGTCCGAGTGGGCCATGTTCCGCGCCTTCATTGTCGAGGCGGCTTATCAGAGCTGTGGCCGCAAGGTTGTTGGTGCTTGAAACCCTGGAACCTGATGGTGGACACCGGCGGTGAAGGATGCTGTCAGGCTGAAGAAAGAGTCCTATTGGGCCTTTTTGGCCTGTGGGACCCTGGAAGCAGCTGATAGGTACCGGCAGTCCAAACGACATGCAGCTCGGGTGGTTGCTGAGGCAAAAACTTGGGCGTGGGAGGAGTTCGGAGAGGCCATGGAGAATGACTTCCGTACGGCTTCGAGGCGATTCTGGTCCACCATCCGGCGTCTCGGGGGGAAAAGCGGTACGCCACCAAAACTATTTATAGTGGGGGTGGCGTGCTGCTGACTTCAACTCGGGATGTTGTGAATCGGTGGGCAGAGTACTTCGAAGACCTCCTCAATCCTACTGGCACGTCTTCCACTGAGGAAGCGGAGCCTGGGGACTTTGGGTTGGGCTCTCCAATCTCTGGTGGTCACCGAGGTGGTTAAAAAGCTCTGCGGTGGCAGGGCTCCAGGGGTGGATGAGAGTCGCCCGGAGTTCCTTAGGACTCTGGATGTTATGGGGTTGTGTTGGCTTACGCGACTCAGCAATATTGCGTGGACATCAGGGGCAGTTCCCCTGGATTGGCAGACTGGGGTGGTGGTTCCCATATTCAAAAAGGGGGACCGTAGAGTGTGTTTCAACTATAGGGGGATCACACTCTTAAGCCTCCCTTGTTCATTCAACCTTTATTTAGTCAGGTAAATCTTTTGAACCTCATGGGCTCATTTACGAAAGCGACCTGCTAAAACTAAAGAACAATGAACAGCAGTGATAGAATTTCATTAATCAATAAACAAACAAACAATAAACAATAGAAAACAAAAAAAGAGAGAAAAAAACAAAAGGTAAGGTCTATTCAGAGGTTCTGGAGAGAAGGGTCCGTCGTAGGGCTGGGCGATATGGACAAAAATTCATATCTCGATATTGTTGTGATATATCGCGATATACGATATATATCTTGATATAATTTTCTTTCCATAAAAGAATAACAAAAATATATTTCTGAGTCAAAGCTTTGTCCCAGTTGTCACACAGCAACATTTATTAACAAACAGCTGTAACTCTACAAAATAAATGTCTAAAAAATGAACTATTTTATACATTACTTTATTTTTTAGACATTTATTTACACCTATTAAATAATAGTCCTCTTCAGCTGAGGGCAGCTGTGTCATTGCCTCTGATGTGTGTCCATCAGTCAGTGTATGAATGTGATAAAAGTACTGATTATTCTTTGTACAGTTCTAGTAGATTGCTGTATGAATGGGTAAATGAGGACACAGATTGTGTTTTAAAGAGCTTTGAGTGTCTTGATAAGATAGAAAGGTGCTTTCACTTTAGTCAGTGTTTGTGAACTGCAGTAAATGTGAGCCTGTGGTACAATATATGTGACTGGCCGTGGCAAAACCAGGAACAAGTCTCCCCTGGGTCATTTTGAGTTATTTACAGAATCTTAAAGTGTGGGTTCTAAGCTATCCGATGATGCCAAACACATGTCGCTCAAAAAAAAAATGAAGAAGATACAGCCATTTCAATGTTGGCAATCTGCAAATAAGATTAGGGAGAAAACAGGCTTCAAAGTTTTGGAAGAATGTCCCCATTCCAGAAGCATTACCTGGGGGTGTTAACAATTGCTGTTCATTTACATTAATTTGCGTTAACCCAACCCCCAGAACTGACTGTCAACACAGACTCTGCCTAGGAAGGTGTGCAGAATTTCAGCTTTGCTGGCAAATAGGGGTATGAATCTCTCAGTGTCTGGAGAATTGATTTGATTCCGATTTTTGGTATCACGATTCGATTCAAAATCAATTTTTCGATTCAGAAACAATTTTTGATTCAAAAATGATTTTTCTATTAAAATGGTCATAAATTTAGTTTCAGCTTTGTAACTGACAAGCTGAAAAGAATAAACAACAATGTAAACAAATGGAGCATTTATTTAAAACAATAATTTTAAACTGAGAATATTAAACAACAATGTAAACCAATGGAACATTTATTTGAAACAATAATTTTAAACTGAGAATAACAACAATGTAAACAAATGGAACATTTATTTAAAACAATAATTTTAAACTGAAAACATTAACAACAATGTAAACAAATAGAACATTTATTTAAAACAATAATTTTAAACTGAGAATATTAAACAACAATGTAAACCAATGGAACATTTATTTGAAACAATAATTTTAAACTGAGAATAACAACAATGTAAACAAATGGAACATTTATTTAAAACAATAATTTTAAACTGAAAACATTAACAACAATGTAAACAAATAGAACATTTATTTAAAACAATAATTGTAGGTTCTGTACTTTATCAAAGTTTTTGAATCATTTGATATTCATACCAAAAATACAAACAAATAATACAGGAATGCATTAAATGCTGTAACTTGAATTACCAGTACTGTATTAGGTTAGCTTAGTTGCCTGGATTCCTCTAAAACAATAAAATAAAAATATAGGAACAAATAATTCATCCATCCATCATCTTTAACCACTTCTTCCTTTAAGAGTCATGGGGCTCACTGGTGTCCATGTCCAGTCATCACTGTGCGAGAGGCGGAGGGCACCTGGACAGGTCTCCAGTCCATCACATACAAATAATTCAAAATATACAGACAAAAACAGACTTCAGCCTACCAAAGTGTAGTAACCTTTAACTCAAGCATTATAAGAGGGGGACAATAATGCTGTCATTGCTGGTATCACTCAGCCCTCTGTGAATAGCAAACAACCATCAGGGTGCTAACGATCCATTGTTAGGCTGATGGTCCTCCATCATGTGAGCAGCTGGTTTCGGCTGTCATCAGCAAACTGGTTCATCCACTGTGAGAGGGTGTTAAGACTGAGCTGAATACCAGACTTAGCTTTTTTAGATTTTTGTACCTGGATTATTGAGCATGCATCAGGGTAAAATTAAACATGTTTAAAAATTGATTTTGGAGCATTTAGAATTGATTCTGAATCGCCAGGACTAAGAATCCAGAGTCTTTAAAAAATCTATTTTTTCCTACACCCCTACTGGCAAACTTCCTTTTGATCTTTAAAAAAACAACATTAATACAAAGAATTGTATTTTATGTTATTGTGACATGTTTTACACATTAATAATGTTAATTGTTTTGTTACAGGTGAAGGAATATACACACATTTAGATGTTCTATATGTTAATCTTACTTGAAACTAATAACAAGCGCTCTATAATCAAGGTATTTACAATGGTTTTACAAATGTTTATGCAATTAAACAACATTATAATGCACGCTTTTAGATCCAGCAAAGAGAGGGTTAACAGCTCTTGGCAACAGAAAGGCACTTTGTGTTTGCTTTGGCCGACACAGGCTTTTCTTAAACTAAGGCTGAGCACTTATAAAACAAACACACACTTGGTCATCAATTAGTGTAACTGGACATTAATTACAGGAATTTACATTAAAGATAATACACTAAACACATGGATCTGACAATTTTAAACATGCTGAACAAAGGAGCGAGCTGGTTTTCAGAGCAGACCTCAGTACCAGCCATAAAATCTCCAAGGCCGTAAAACAGATAAACAAGGGAGCTCCAAGGCTCCTTATCAGGCCCTAAGCCAATGAGAAACGAGAAAAGCCCAAAGCTGCACTTTATACTGCCAAGAAGAGACAGACATCTTGAGCACTTTTTGAGAACAGCGCGTCGGACAGGTCAGTGCTCAATATGGCTCACAATAATTTGTGCACAAATGATTGTTTATGCTGTAACTCTGTTAACCTGTAACCTGTGTTGATCCAAATAAATCTTGATCTTTTTTACATGAGAGCCTGGTCATTTCGAACACCGTCGAAATATCTCCTTCAAATGGTGACCCCGACGTGATGGCCTTGTCTCTCTTTCTTTGGTGGAACGACGTGGCTCTTCTTCAGCTGTGCAGCAGTGGAGCTCTGACAGACAAATCAGGTGAGTCGACCGTGTTTTAAACAAAACCGACTATTTGGCCACGTCACAAATTAAACTGCGCACAAATGAAGTCCAGACTCGTGATAAATTCTGGTTCTTCAAGTTAAAGTTAATTAATAGAAGTTTGATTTGATCTGTCGACACGGGTTACAGTTTGAACAGACGCTTGTTTGGTGCGGGACGGTCCCCGCTGCGCGTTCACGGGCAGAGCCGCGTGCTCGTGAGGAGGGGGGCGCGTGCCCGTGGTTTTTCCTTCGTGTGTCGTCGTGTGTGTTTTTCGTGTTTCATTTACTTGTTTTTTGGTGGGGTCGCGCATCTTCGATTGGGTCAAGGGGTTCGCTGCCGCTGGTTCCGTTCGGACGGGTCCAGAGGGGGAGGCGTTCGCTCGTCGGCCCGTGCGCGTTGTTCGTTTCCGGGTGCGCTCGTTTCAATCAGGGTGGCTGGACTCGAACGTCCTGTTTGCTCGTACACGTTAGGGGAGCTCCCGATTCCCTGGGACGTCACTGCGTGAGTGGACGCTTCGTGCCGCCTGTTTCCTGGTTGGCGAGCGTACTGAAAGCCCGGCGGTCCGTCGTGGGACTGACCGGAAGTCACTGGGGAGAGTGGACCTTCGTGAAGCGGTGTATCGCGGGAATACATCGCGGTCACGTGAGAGGAACGTCTGCCAGCTGTGCCCTGCGGCGAACTAGCTACTCGCCGTAGTGGACTCGCACTGGAGGCGTGACCAGAGTGGTCACGGACCACTGGTCAGTTGAGGGGGAAGCCCGCCGGTTCATTGTGGGGCGGTGCTGATTGGATTTTTTGAGTTTCGGCCGTTTTGCATGCATTTTTACTCGTTTCTTTTGTGTTTTCGTGTTTCATTAATGTCAAAGGGGGGATCTTTGTATATATGTGTCCATTTGATTGTCATTAATTGTTTGTGTCGACTCAGAGAGTGTGAAGTGAAGTTTTATTTCTTTTCAGTGGTGAATGGTGCTGCCATTTTTTGCATGAATGACAGGTGGCGCTGTTGTCTAACAGAGGGGCAAGGCTGATTTTCCACAGACTTGGCCCCTGAGTTTCTCTGGCTCAGCTCATCTGTGAGTGCTTGTGGAATAAAACATTTTGAGTGAATGAGATTGCGTGGAGGCGATATGGCGCACATGCAGGGTGAACAAATGCAGGAACAAAAAGACATTCTTGAACTGTTGCTACAAATCAGAGCAAATATCAGACGTTTACAAATTGAAAGCACAGAGAGGTGCAACCAGTTGAGCGAATTAGTATCAAAAATTGTTGAGGAAGCAGACGGATCAACAGGAAACTTAGCTAATTTGGTTCTAATCAGATTTAAACAACACAAACAAACGATTTATGAAATTGGAACTGAGATAGCACTACATTGCACCACGGTAACACAGTATCAACAATTAATTAGGAAATATGATGAAGAGCTGAAACAGATTGACCTTCTTGAAGAATTGTTCTTAATTGCGGACAGTGTGCAGGCATCAGGGCACACAGAGAAAAGCTCAATTTAAAAGAAAATTTAGAGCAGCAGGTGGCAGGAAGAAGAGCAGTCAAACAGTGCCACCTACAGGAGGTTTGAAGCAAGTTGCAGAGACTGAGGGAGATGAGAAGGTTGTGAAGAGAAGGGGATGTGAAAGGGAGAAAACAGAAGTAAGGAAACAGGAAGTCGGTCAGACAGAGGAAGTGGGGAGGTTGTCAGAGAAGTATTTGGGGTGTCAGAGGAGCAGCCAGAAATGAGGAGCAATGGAAGAGATTCATATCAGGAGATATGTGGAGGAAGGCAAAGACAGAGAGGGATGAGGTGACCCAGAAAGTGAAAAGCAAGTGGATGAAGGAGCAAACAGGAAGTTGAGACAGAAAAGTACACAAGGAAGTTGAGAAGAAGACAGGAGGCAGGAGATGGAGGGAGTGAGTTCAGGCCCCAAGAAGAGAGAAGGGGGGGGCCACAGAGAGGGGTTGTGGAAGTATCCGAGAGAAGATGAGGAAGGTGAGGTGAGATTAAACATTTATCTTGAAATCAGCCACAGAGCAAAAAACTTATTTTGGAAATTTTAAGAGGTCAGCAATTCACCAATTAGACAAACATGAGAGCTCTAGAGAGAAGTGAGACAGTTTCGGGTTGAGGTTCAGTGAACTGTAAAGTTGATGTAAATTTATTTTTTTGCTTTTGATTTTAAATTAGAGGTAAGAAACCCGTTGTGCAGACCAGATCCTGAGAGGGGTGCTTGGATGGAGACAAATGCTGAGAAGATTTCACTTTTGAGTTTTCATATAGTAATATTATTGGCGTTATTATTAGACAATTACGCATATTTCTTTTTCAGCCTACAGCCTGACAGCACACAGTGCGTGGAGAGCATCAGACAGACAGACCTCTTTTGATACAGAACACATAATTGTAATTTACCATGAGTTAGGATTCAACCAAAATGCACGAAACTTTTCGTTTGTCAGGAGATTGGGGAAACAGTGATGGCTCCATTGGATTTGAATGCATAAAGTTGACGTCTACATGGTTCATTTTGACTCTGAGAGCGACAGCTGCCAGTGGAGTGAGAGCAAGACCTCTCACTCATGAATGGACACAACACGGGGACAGTTGAAGGAAAAAGCAAAGAACTGTCATTCAAACACCAGAATGTCCATGAACTTCCTCAGCCATAGTTCAAGGCAACGACCTGAACAAAACAACAGTCCAGGACACAAACAGAGGTCAAAGTCAGCAAACATAACGTGAAATCAAGTGAAGTCAGGACTTGGGGCATCCTGCAGAGAAAGCCACCAGAAAGAAGTGGCGGGACATGGAAGCTGACCTAAGCTGGACAATGGACAAGCTCACACGACCAGAGCATGAGCATGTGGAACAGCTGTCAGGAGTCACTCATTCCAGCAACCCGTGAAGGCGTCGGCCTCCCATTTGAATCGGTGAGGGTCACACTGGGGGCCTCAGTCTCAGGGTCCAAACGTAAAGTGCATTATTTAATGATGACACATAGAACAGGCCACCGCAGGCCACATAATTATTAGGTTAATACTGATTTGGAGCTCTGTCTGCCTGCTCCTCCCGGTTCCAGAGGGCTCTTAAACAAAATAACAAGACTCTCATCCTGAGGGCCACAGCAAAATGAGTTGTGAATATTTTCACAGGTAAAATTGGTGTCACCACAAGTATTCAGATTGGGTGTTAAAGGTCAGATAAATAATGGCAGGTCTCCTCGAGGTAATGGCTTTCTGGGAGTCTGGGGTGCACAACAGGTTCGTTAAAATTCAGGATATAGCTAAGCCGCAGAAATTGGATCGTTAATCAGTGCAGATATAAGTAAGAACAAGCTTTCAGAGGTGAGGAGAGCACAGGAACAAATTCAAGAAAATTTCAGTGGTGGTCGGTGAGGATAGTTGTTTTTGTGGACAGAAAAGCGGAGCAGCGATAGTGCTGGTTTAGTAAGGGGCTTCAGACAGATCAGTGTTTTGACACGCTGGTAGGCCTGAAGTGGAAAGGAGAATACAGTCAACGCAGAGGGCAAAAGGCAAGGCTCTGTGTGAACTTTGGAGGGCAGCACGAACTAAGCTCATTCAAAGGACAAGAAAGGGTTGTGAACGGCACAGAGAGACGAGTGAGGCAGACATGAGAAAGGGTACCACTTCTTAACATCACCACCACACCGAGACTTACTAAACAACAAAAACGTGACCGTTTGGCTGAGTTGGAAGCAAAAGGAACATCAGGAACATCAATTGGAACTACAATGTGGGCCCAACACAGAAGGCAGTGGCGGCTCCTGAAGAGAGTCGCTGAAAACAGGACCATGGAGTTGGAGTGGAGCTTGTGGAGTGTGAATCCATCCAGAAGATGGAGAAGAGGATTCTGAGGAGCGGCGACTCGCGCAGGTGCGTGCACACCAGATGAAGGGAAATTCATTCAGCTGGTGGCACACACACATTTTGGACTTTCTGATCAGAACATTTGTGCACGTATGCGCCGTGCTTTCATTGCGTGATCCTCAATGGACAGGGAAGTCGCGCGAATAAAGAAAATTTCCGACCGTAAGGACACCAGGTCATGAGATAATAATTGGTTGTACGGACATGCTCGAACCGGTAAAAGAGTTCAGAAATTTTCTGGTTGACGTGCCACATTCACTGGCTGACCAGAGGCATAACAAAAACAAGAGAGAAGACGAGAAAACAGTTCAAAATTTTAATCAATTGCTACATTCCAAGACATGTTTTTTTTTTTTCCTTTCGTTCTGCAAAAATCAGATCGGATGATTGTATACATTTTAGCAATGCAAATCTAGGGAATATTAGAAATACTTTAGGCCTCAACATGTTAGTATATTTTTGAAAAATTGGCTGTAATCTGTGCACAGACTAAAATTAATTTACTTGGGGCTTTATAGAATGGCCGTTAGGGCTGAGGGCACCTGTAGATAGGGGACAAGGGTTGTTGTAATGTCGCATATGATGTATTTTGAGAGACTAATAGTTGTTTGTCCAGCTTCCATCTACAGACTCTTGGATCCGTTACACCTGAGAGTGCGAAGCCTGAACGTGGCCGGAGGGTCCACGGACACCTGGGGTGCGTCTCAAGGCCTCTAGAAAAGAGGGGGCTGAGCCAAAGGGAGGTGCGCACAGCTGAGCGGTCGAGGCAAACATCACTTGCTCCTCGCCAGAGAGGGAGAGCCACGGCCAGAGAGGGGTCCGGAAAAGTGGTTTCAGAGCTCATCACATCGAGGGAGCCAGCTTTATCGGAGTTGCACAGCTGACGGGGTCGGCTTTGCACCTGGAGGGAGTGGTCCACAAAGAGCGGTGGGCTGTCCTGCATCTTCGTCCTTGAGATCGGGTTCGAGGAAGGTGTGGGTCACATCTTTTCATCGTTTCACTTCCTTTTCCGTGGAAGTCATCGGTCCGTGAGGTGTTCTGGGTCGAGTGGGTTAGGAAGCATTCTGTCTTCTCGCTGTGGGAAGTCATCTTGAGAAGCACCTTTGTTCTTGCCTTTGAAAAGCCAACCAGAACGATAGGGAAGTAAGTTCCCCCTGGTCCGGCCGGCCTGCTCTATTGCCTTGAGAGGGAAGAACCAGCAGCTTAAAACGGCAGAGCACAGCAAGAGGGCCTGAAGAGGAGGGGAGCCTGCCACCCTTTTGGGTCGAGGCATTTTGCTCGCCAGGGGAACGGGGTATTGAACACAGCCCACCTGGCTTAATCAATAGCGATTTGCAGCCCAAAACAACGGGGTGGTGGCGATTCAACGTCCTCGTGGCTTCTGAAGAGTGCAGTTGTCAACAAAGATCTGAGGAGAACAGGAAGCAGTGGTTCCCATACCGGGAGAGTTTGAAACATAATCAATACAGAAAAACTGGAACAGTGTTTGAAATTTTACAAGTGTATGTGTTTTTGTATTTTGAAATCATCAAGTGTTAGCTCAATCACTGATATTATATGATTTAAACTTTAGATATCACATTTGAATCACACAGTTTAGGTTAAAAGTTAGATTACATACTTAGGCTTTAATTAGTGTCGCATCTTAGGCTTCATTTATACTTTTTGTCTTAGAGTCGACTTAGCTGTCTGACATTAGCTGCACTCTAACTGTTCGTCATAGTCAATTAGTTAGTATTTTCGTAAAATTAGAGGTCAATGCATTCACACATACATCTCAAATACACACAGGTCTGATTTTCAAGGGTTTGGAGTTAAATTTCTCGATTTTACAGCTAAAAATAAGAGGAAATACGGGTTTGAATTATTTCTTAGTACTGCTTTAAATTCAGTGGGAGTGTGATGTGTTCTTTAGAAGACTGCATTTTCTTACAGGTACAAATCAGTGTTTCCTGTGTTTAAAAAAAAGAAAGAAACAAGAAGATTTTGTGAACTTTGCATGTGTCTGGGGTTTGAACTTTGAATGCTAATTTCATCGTAGGTGTCTTCCTTTTCAGGTTTGTTGATTTAACTGTACAAGGGGTCATTTTACTTGTGCTTTTGTGTTGTTTCATCACATTCCGGGTTCACAGAGTTCACACGGTGCTGGGTTTCTGGCGTGGATTCATCATGGCCGATGGGCATCACAGATTATTTATGATCGGGGGTGGGATCTCAGCAACGGTGGTCTCCATCATTTTGTTGTTGGAATATTTCTGTGTGATACCAGGTCGTCCGAGTTGCCATCCTGTACCCCATCAGAGGGACAAGAGGGATGCCCTCACGCAGGGGGCATGGACGCAGGTACAGGATGAGAATCATCTATCAATGAATTTTTCTGAAGTCTTTCAGAGGAACTCTTGGTACAGGTATGCGCAGTTCTTGGCCAGAAGCCGCCACAGGTCTGAGTCTTACATCTGCACCCCACTTCCTGTGGAGGAATCACAGCTGCCATTGACGATTAAACCTCTTGACCGGATGTTGTCATTTTGTGTTCTGCAGATGAGCTCCAGAGGATTTTACATGGAGCACCTGCAATGTCAGCCTAAGTGGTGCAAATTGAGTACATTATCACACCCGATGGTGTTAGCTCAATTTGTAGAATGGCCATCCAGTGGACAGTTTCCTGTTTGTGTGCACCGCGTCCATCATCAGGACTCACATCAGGTGGTAGTGGGGTCACTTCCTGAAGAGAGGTGCCGAGCGGTGTACCATCCGGGCAGGGAGTTCAGGAGTGTGCCTGGCAGCAATGGGACGTATCCGGTTGAGGCCTTGGCCTGGCTGTGTGGTCATCAGGTATTACTGACCTTGCCAGCGAACTGGACTGGGTGCTGTGCACCGGTTGCGGTTACAGAGGGGTCGTACTTGGTGTCTTTGAGTAACGGGTCTCACTATGTGGGACGGTCAAAGACTTCTGACGTCAGTCAGCTCGAGTCTTCTTGGGGTTCAGAGGTCCCAGTGGAATGGAAGCGTAGCTTCTTCCCGGGATCGAAGGTCGGGGACCACCTGTTACACATGGAAGCTTTAGATTACCAATTTGGGATGTTCATT
>JBBPBX010057830.1:0-14209 GCA_038048925.1 Garcialebias charrua
GGAAATTTCTGTGTTAATACCTCCACTTTTGCTTGCAAACCACACACACACACGCCATAAAATGTACCTAAAGACTCACAAATGTACACACAAATTTGTACATGGGCGTGAAAACTGGAGTTCCTCCAACAAAGGGCCAATCATTTCTCGGCAGGTGCTCAGTTATCACCAGCTCCGCTGACACAGGTGTGTGCATAAAGAAGGGTCATTTGTGTAACAGATGTGTGCGTGTGTGTGTGTCTGACACAGGTTTAATGACTCGTCTCAGCCAATTTTCAGCCGGTGGCTTCTCTTTGAGAGGAAATGAAGTTTGTAGTTAATGTAGCACAGAAGGACTGCCTGTGATCTGAGCACACACATCGTGATGTCCTTTGCAGGAGTGTTTGTGTGTGTGTGAGAGAGAGTTCCAGTGTGCTGGCTCTGAGCAGAATATTAGCAGAAACCATATGGAAGAATTCATTGTGACGTAAGGTTCGAGGACATTTAGGTCTTTGTTTTTTCAATACAAGAGTGAATATAGAAGCCATCTTTGTTGTGCATCTTCGAGTCTGTTTAATGTCACTTTCATTTTTGGAAACTGAGTTTTTGTTTGGGGCGGTACAGTGACTCAAGAGGCTCAGATGGTAAAGCGGTTGCGTCTCAGCGAGAAGGTTGCTGGATCGAATCCTGGCCATGGGGTCTTTCTGGGTCGTTTTGCATGTTATCTTCGTGCATGCGTGGGTTTCCCCAGGTACTCCAGTTTCCTCCCACAGACCAAAAACATGCATGCTAGACTGATTGGTAACTAAAATGTCCCTAGGTGTGAGTGAGAGAGTGAATGGTTGTTTGTCTCATTTGTCTCTGTGTCCCTGTGATGGACTGGAGACCTGTCCTTGATGACTGTCCAACCTGACCCTTGAAGGAATTCCTCTTGCTTCTGACTTTCACGCCAGAATTTCAAACCAAGTTTTCACTCATTATCGTTCAGTCTCTTAGGGCTTCAAGTATGTGTTGTTGCAAACTCTCAGCTACTACCACACAAAACTGATGGAGTTATATTCATCTTTGTCGTTTCTAATGTAAATTAGCTGTGGCAGCCCTCTTGTATGGCACTGGTCAGTGATGATGTCATAAGTATTGCAGGTAAGCCCAAAATCAAACATGATGTCTGGGGTAAAAATCTAACTGAATGTATTGAAGGACACAGTCTCAGCAGTATGTACATGCAAAGTGAGCACATAAAAAATTGTTGATGACTACGGCAGAGTTTTAGTTTACAAATTTCCATGGCAATATTTGGAGCACTGCACATATCTCTGTAGTCGTGATATATTTTACATTTTGGACTTTACTATTGTGTTGGATGCATATCAGGTGTTTAGTGACCTGTTCTTATAGTTTGATGGTTTTATTTGGTTGTAAAATAAAAAGATAGGCTTTTGTTGTAAGTCACATGACGGCATGAAGCGAATCAAGAGGGGGCTGGGGTGGATAACGACGTTCAGTGCTCCTGTTGGTTTCAGACACTTGTCTACCTGATAAACACAGTAATGATTTTTTTTTTCATTTCATTTTACAACAATACAATTCACTGCATCTTAAGGGACTCCCATAAAAAAAAGCTCTTATTAAAGTTCTTGTTTACTGATCCCCCACAATAATGATGTGGCATATCTCTCCCTGAGGCTTTAGAAACAGCATGAACATATACCATGCATATGAGGCTTGATATCAGATGTAACTATTCTGGCAGATCCTGATCATCCACTCTATGGTGAGTTCAGGTTGTTTCCATCTGGACGCAGGTATCTGCTGCCCAGATGTAGAACGAACAGACTGAACAACTAATTCATCCCCGGAGTGATCAGGCTTCTCAATGAACATTGACTTCCGTATTGTTAGTTTAATGTTTTAATGTCTTGTGTTGTACGGATGTTTTATACCTCTACTGACTGTGAAACTGTCATGGTCTGTTGTCTAGTGTTTCTGTGTTCTGTCTGTTTGTTTCTTTTAGTCTTCTCTTGAGTTTAATTTAGTTCTTTGTCTCCTCTCAGTTGTCTAGTGTCTTTGTCTTGCCCTGTTAAGCTTTCTGTTTTTGTTTCTGTGTTGTATTTGTTTAGTCAGCTCTTTGTTCCCACTGTGAGGTTGGCTCCCTCTCCTGGACTTTCCATGTGTTTTCCATTCAACTAACCCTGCTCCATTTTAGTTATTTCAGATTTAGTTTATTTCCCTGTCCTGTCCCAGATTAGTTAAATTCCTGTTTAGTTTACTTCCCTGTTCAGTCCCAGTTTATTTATTCATGTTACATGTTTTAGTTAGTTCCCTAGCCCTGGTCTGTTATTTATTACTTCCCCAAGTGTTCACTCTGGTCCTTCCTGGTGTTGTGCTGCAATTAGTCTGATTATTTTCACCTTTGTCCCAAGCCCTGCCTGTGTGTATATAAGTTCCTCTGTGAGTTCTGTCTTTGTCGGTTCGTCATCGTTTTGGGTTCATCCTAGTCCTGTTCCCTGAGTTCCCTGAGTTATGTGAGTTTTGCTGCCATTGTCAGCCTTTTTTCTGTTTGAACAATTAAAGTATTTATTTTTGTACTTTGCCTCCTGAGTCCTGTCTGCAAATGGGTTCTTTCCACGGTCCCTGAGCCTGGACCCTAACAGTACGAACCGACCAGTTTCTGAGCCCAGCAGACAGGTTCTCCTGAGTTTTTTTGTTTGTTTTTTGCTTACCTGTTTTTTGAGTTTTCTTCAAGATGAGGAGAACCACCATCCGATGTGGTACCTATTGGACTAAACCCGTCCTGGACCTGACGGAGTACAGCCAGGCGGTGGAGGTTCTGCCTTCACCTCTCCTGCTGCAGGAGGAGAGAAGGACTAAAGGTAGCCACACAACACCCAGGTCCAGTTTTTCCTCAGCTCCCGTGCCGACTTACTCTGGGTGGACGTCGGGTGAGGATGCAGAGTCAGAGGATGAACTCTGGCTTGCCCCCGTGGTCCACTCACAACGTCGCCGTAAGAGAGGAAAACGAAAGACCCGGAGAGGGTCCAACACACCTTCAGTCCGTGCAGTTGGTCCTGCTCAGTCCGGTGAGACTGAGTCCCCTGTGCCCAGCTCCAATGTTGCTGTGGAGGCGGTCCCCGTTGCCTCACCTCCTAGGATTCCGGTGAGGACGGAGCTTGACGCCATACCTCTGGCACGCCCAACTGTTCATGCTCAGTCCGGCGAGACTGGGTCGCACACGCTCCAGCTCCAAACCAATGACTACATATCAATAAATCAAACTTTGCTTAATTTCATCACCTCTGCTCAAAATAATCCAGACTGCTCTAAATTTTTGCTTTCCCTCGCAGAAGAGTTCTTGTTATCTCAACCTGGTCTGACCCAACTCCCTGAGTACCAACAAATTTTGATTTTCATAAGGACTATGAGGACAAGCACCACGGTACAAGTTCCAGACCCAGTCCCTGCAGCAGGAGGTCCAGTCCCTGCAGCAGGAGGTCCAGTCCCTGCAGCAGGAGGTCCAGTCCCTGCAGCAGGAGGTCCAGTCCCTGCAGCAGGAGGTCCAGTCCCTGCAGCAGGAGGTCCAGTCCCTGCAGCAGGAGGTCCAGTCCCTGCAGCAGGAGGTCCAGTCCCTGCAGCAGGAGGTCCAGTCCCTGCAGCAGGAGGTCCAGTCCCTGCAGCAGGAGGTCCAGTCCCTGCAGCAGGAGGTCCAGTCCCTGCAGCAGGAGGTCCAGTCCCTGCAGCAGGAGGTCCAGTCCCTGCAGCAGGAGGTCCAGTCCCTGCAGCAGGAGGTCCAGAACCTGCAGCAGGAGGTCCAGAACCTGCAGCAGGAGGTCCAGAACCTGCAGCAGGAGGTCCAGAACCTGCAGCAGGAGGTCCAGAACCTGCAGCAGGAGGTCCAGAACCTGCAGCAGGAGGTCCAGAACCTGCAGCAGGAGGTCCAGAACCTGCAGCAGGAGGTCCAGAACCTGCAGCAGGAGGTCCAGAACCTGCAGCAGGAGGTCCAGAACCTGCAGCAGGAGGTCCAGAACCTGCAGCAGGAGGTCCAGAACCTGCAGCAGGAGGTCCAGAACCTGCAGTGTCTTTGGAGGGTGCCTCCCAGGAAGGAGCCCCTCCTGTCTCCTGTGCCGAGGGGGTCCCGGAGGACCTTCCTCCTGTCTCCTGTGCCGAGGGGGTCCCGGAGGACCTTCCTCCTGTCTCCTGTGCCGAGGGGGTCCCGGAGGACCTTCCTCCTGTCTCCTGTGCCGAGGGGGTCCCGGAGGACCTTCCTCCTGTCTCCTGTGCCGAGGGGGTCCCGGAGGACCTTCCTCCTGTCTCCTGTGCCGAGGGGGTCCCGGAGGACCTTCCTCCTGTCTCCTGTGCCGAGGGGGTCCCGGAGGACCTTCCTCCTGTCTCCTGTGCCGAGGGGGTCCCGGAGGACCTTCCTCCTGTCTCCTGTGCCGAGGGGGTCCCGGAGGACCTTCCTCCTGTCTCCTGTGCCGAGGGGGTCCCGGAGGACCTTCCTCCTGTCTCCTGTGCCGAGGGGGTCCCGGAGGACCTTCCTCCTGTCTCCTGTGCCGAGGGGGTCCCGGAGGACCTTCCTCCTGTCTCCTGTGCCGAGGGGGTCCCGGAGGACCTTCCTCCTGTCTCCTGTGCCGAGGGGGTCCCGGAGGACCTTCCTCCTGTCTCCTGTGCCGAGGGGGTCCCGGAGGACCTTCCTCCTGTCTCCTGTGCCGAGGGGGTCCCGGAGGACCTTCCTCCTGTCTCCTGTGCCGAGGGGGTCCCGGAGGACCTTCCTCCTGTCTCCTGTGCCGAGGGGGTCCCGGAGGACCTTCCTCCTGTCTCCTGTGCCGAGGGGGTCCCGGAGGACCTTCCTCCTGTCTCCTGTGCCGAGGGGGTCCCGGAGGACCTTCCTCCTGTCTCCTGTGCCGAGGGGGTCCCGGAGGACCTTCCTCCTGTCTCCTGTGCCGAGGGGGTCCCGGAGGACCTTCCTCCTGTCTCCTGTGCCGAGGGGGTCCCGGAGGACCTTCCTCCTGTCTCCTGTGCCGAGGGGGTCCCGGAGGACCTTCCTCCTGTCTCCTGTGCCGAGGGGGTCCCGGAGGACCTTCCTCCTGTCTCCTGTGCCGAGGGGGTCCCGGAGGACCTTCCTCCTGTCTCCTGTGCCGAGGGGGTCCCGGAGGACCTTCCTCCTGTCTCCTGTGCCGAGGGGGTCCCGGAGGACCTTCCTCCTGTCTCCTGTGCCGAGGGGGTCCCGGAGGACCTTCCTCCTGTCTCCTGTGCCGAGGGGGTCCCGGAGGACCTTCCTCCTGTATCCTGTGCCGAGGGGGTCCCGGAGGACCTTCCTCCTGTATCCTGTGCCGAGGGGGTCCCGGAGGACCTTCCTCCTGTCTCCTGTGCCGAGGGGGTCCCGGAGGACCCTCCTCACGTCTTCTACTGTGCCGAGGGGGTCCTGGAGGACCCTCCTCACGTCTTCTACTGTCCTGAGGTCTCGCCTTCGTTGTCTGCGGCTCCTAGGGTTTCATCTTCGCCGTTTGCAGTTCCTCTGGTCCCCGTGTTGTCTGCTATGATCTCCAAGGCTCCTCGTGTGGGACGGCCTCCCGGACGTCCGCCTGGACTGGCTCCTGGCGATGGACGGACTCCCGGTCGACCGCCTGACCTGGCTCCTGGAGATGGACGGCCTCCCGGTCGACCGCCTGACCTGGCTCCTGGCGATGGACGGCCTCCCGGTCGACCGCCTGACCTGGCTCCTGGCGATGGACGGCCTCCCGGTCGACCGCCTGACCTGGCTCCTGGCGATGGACGGCCTCCCGGTCGACCGCCTGACCTGGCTCCTGGCGATGGACGGCCTCCCGGTCGACCGCCTGACCTGGCTCCTGGCAATGGATGGCCTCCCGGTCGGCCGCCCGCCCGGCCAATCTTCTGTTTTTGAACGTTGCCTAGGTTTTGCCCTGTCGGTTTTTGTTTAGGTTGTTCTGGCCCTCCGTCCTTGTGTTTTCCCCCATCCTCCCGCCCATTCTGTGTTTTTTGTGTGTTTGTGCTTTGTGGGACGTCAGGTGACGTCCCTTGAGGGGGAGGTTCTGTCATGGTCTGTTGTCTAGTGTTTCTGTGTTCTGTCTGTTTGTTTCTTTTAGTCTTCTCTTGAGTTTAATTTAGTTCTTTGTCTCCTCTCAGTTGTCTAGTGTCTTTGTCTTGCCCTGTTAAGCTTTCTGTTTTTGTTTCTGTGTTGTATTTGTTTAGTCAGCTCTTTGTTCCCACTGTGAGGTTGGCTCCCTCTCCTGGACTTTCCATGTGTTTTCCATTCAACTAACCCTGCTCCATTTTAGTTATTTCAGATTTAGTTTATTTCCCTGTCCTGTCCCAGATTAGTTAAATTCCTGTTTAGTTTACTTCCCTGTTCAGTCCCAGTTTATTTATTCATGTTACATGTTTTAGTTAGTTCCCTAGCCCTGGTCTGTTATTTATTACTTCCCCAAGTGTTCACTCTGGTCCTTCCTGGTGTTGTGCTGCAATTAGTCTGATTATTTTCACCTTTGTCCCAAGCCCTGCCTGTGTGTATATAAGTTCCTCTGTGAGTTCTGTCTTTGTCGGTTCGTCATCGTTTTGGGTTCATCCTAGTCCTGTTCCCTGAGTTCCCTGAGTTATGTGAGTTTTGCTGCCATTGTCAGCCTTTTTTCTGTTTGAACAATTAAAGTATTTATTTTTGTACTTTGCCTCCTGAGTCCTG
Organism: Garcialebias charrua; assembly: GCA_038048925.1. NCBI lineage: Eukaryota > Metazoa > Chordata > Actinopteri > Cyprinodontiformes > Rivulidae > Garcialebias > Garcialebias charrua. The sequence goes on from JBBPBX010057830.1 coordinate 6,677, forward strand.
TCTGCAAATGGGTTCTTTCCACGGTCCCTGAGCCTGGACCCTAACAGAAACTAATTGCCCCTCGGGGATAAATAAAGATACTTGAACTTGAACCATTGCAAGTCCCGAACAAAGCTTCTTAGAAACTATCTTTTTGTTGTTTTATATCGGCACAAACCACAACTACACAGCTACTTGTACTGTACTTGAAGTTCTGCTTGTCTGAGATTTGGGTACTTTCTGATGTCACTCATTGCAGAGACAGACATTTTTAAAGACTGGGACCAGTGCCATTGGAAATTTTTTTACAACCTGTCATTCACGAGATATTTTGCCAACAGATGAAAATGCCTTACTTAAGGCAAATATCCCATAAAACGTATAGAGCTCAAACTTTATATTAAGTATGACTGTCAGGTACTACCATACCTACTTTAGCTCAGTAACCAAACAACAAAGTTTTTCTGGTTTTACCATGTTTAATTAGTTTTGGCAGATTGTTTGATAATGTTAACCCTGATTTAGTTTTAGACATACGAGCAGTGACTACATTCTCATAATTTCATTGAACCCATCCAGTGTTAAATTAGATATTTTGATAACAGAAACAGGCAAAAACATGTTTGCTACAACAATACATATTTCTAAATGTCAACACATTTTGTATATTTAACATTTTCTGTCATAAACCTCTCATCCACAAGCAAACAACATAGTGGGTTAAAAAAACTTTTTAAAAGTCATTTTTTGGTCTAATATTGTAATTTTGAGACATTGAGCAACTAAAGCTGTAGCAGCCTACTGTATTTTTTGGAGTATAGGTCGCACCTTTTTATCATTTTTTTCATGGCCTGCGACCTATACTCAGGTGTGACCTATATATGGATTTTTATCAAATAAGCTGATTTGTAATCATTTATTAACAAAAATTAAACAGACACACTCTTATAATAATGTTAGCTAACAAATATATTTTTTAGGTGTTTATCCTGCTAAAATTATTCATTTATTAAAGAAAAGTTCAGCTCAGACACATATTTGCTATAATTTTTTATCAAACAATTAATTGTTTTTAAGTGTTAATCTTCTTAAAAGCCTTGCTGTGCGCTCCTGTGGAAGAGACATTTGCAGCAGAGCTAAACACGGTCCACATTTTGACGTAGGTGCGACCTATACTCAGGTGCGACCTATATATGGATTTTTCCAATTCTTTGGCAATAATTGGATGGTGCGACCTATACTCGGGTGCGACCTATACTCCGAAAAATATGGTACTTTGTTTTAGCTTATTTCATTAAAAGCAACAATAAATACATATTCACCCATTTCTTTATTTAGCTGTGACATGCGTTGTTCAAACTTTTTAGCTAAAAATTGTCGACTGAGAAGAAATAAACATATTCAAAAAGTTGTGTGTTCAGAATAATCTTTTTCTTAGTTTATTTTAGTTAAATGGAACCTAACACCCGCAATAAAGGAGAGACTACTGTACTCCCAAATAGAACGGTCATTTCTAACCCAAACCCGGAACCCGGCCCGACCCCGATTAGAGCCATGCCGAGCCATAATAATGTGCTGGCCAGGTCAGTGTCAGGCTTTTTATTGCGTCAATCCCATTATATGTCCACATGGCTTGCCATACCATCACCTGTCGCACTTGGCCATTTGACCGCATGCTAACCGGCCTTGAAATAGGTAAAAAAAATCCAGTTAAAGAAAAACATTCAAACCAACGAGACATCTTTGTACTTTCCTTTAGAAGGTGGTGGTGTAATTTAAAAAATATTCTGCTGTACTCAGCGGTCGCGCGCGGCCGATGACCCAAACAGGTGAGATCCCAAAATATCTGACATGTCAGAGCAGGGTCCGTGTCTGAATAATGCAGAATGCAGGCAGAAGCAGGATTTTAATGTGCTTTGACGGCCACGAAAGGACAAAAAACCCTCAGTTCTGATCTTCTGCCCCTTAGCTGCATGTGTCCACCGACCGTTAATAACTATATAAGCAGTCAAAGTTTAACCTGTAATTGCTGTTAATTCACCGGGTTGGGTCGGGTGGGGTTCGGAAATTATGGCTACAGACTGGAGCCGGGTCAGATTTTTTGGGATCGAATACAAATCTACTGCAAAGCAGGTCTCTCTTGAAAATGAGTCCTCATGACTCAATGAGACTACCTGTATAAATAAAGGTTAAAAAAAATCTATTTAAAGAAAAATAATATGGTGTGGTGTGGTCATTATTTAGGAATTTTTGACTCCACTGTTTTCTGTTTTGCTGCTTGATTAATACAGTTGCCATTTTGAAAAATGTTCTTGCTAACTGGCACCTTCGAGCTGCCGTATGCTCTTTAAAATAGACGACTACAGCGCCTCACATGGGAAATCATGTGCAGAGCTGCATGTGAAAATACACAAACAATAACAGCAAGATTGGGGGAGGGGTTTCTAGCAAACACAGTAAATTTGGTTTGGACATAATGAGCTGCAACTGAAAGGCAAATGAGCCCCTCGGTGTGACGACCCCCATTTAAAGCAGACAGCCTGCATCTGGGGAGACGCTTTATTGCTGAAACCAAAATGTCACTCATCTATCTGCTCCCCGCCCAACACCTCATTCCACTCCTGTCATCTTTTTTTCCCCACACTCTTCCTTTTCCATTTCCCATCAATTAATTTAAAACATATTTTCCCAACTTCTCCCGTCCATCAGCTTTTTTGATAACCTGTTTTCTCCTGACTCAGACATGGTCAGATGATGGTCAAGGTCTGCCTCGAGTTGCTCTTCTATCACATTTTACCACCCATGTTCTGTTTTTTTTTTAATTCTACACCCCATTTTCTTCAAATCTGAACTACTGTTTCTAAAAGAACAAAACATTATTTCCACTTTGTGCTGAATTAACTATTGTCAATCGTTAAATTCTTTACTGCGTAGCTTTTAATGAAACAAATCTGTCAAATTTTACAGCACCAATGCCACTGCAGTGCTTACTACACATCACCACCAAACTGAAATAAACTATTATACTACATGTTTCATTCCTATTTGTGTCAAGAGACCATAGGCTGGACATAAAATCTGAAAATATTGTGAAAACGCTAAACCTCAGTTTACAAGAAGCCAAGTCATCTCAGAATAATTCAGCCCCAGGTACACAGTTACAATTCCTCTATTTCAGAAGTGAAAATATATGTCATGTGACCTTTAATTCTTCAGTAAAGGTTATCAAGTACATTATTAATGGAAGTTGACTCGGATTAAGACAAATTAATATTACACGTACGACTATTAGGTTTTATATCAAGCAGTTAACGCATATCAGGTCTTAGCCTAGCTTCACTGGCTGTGTTGAAAAAAATTAGAACATCACGTTATAGCTGGCTGGATCATTCTTTTAAACTTTAAAAGAATGATCCAGCCAGCTATAACGTGATGTTTAAAATTGAAAGGTTATCAATAGTCCAGTACCTCATCAGCCAGGACATCAGATACAGAGCATGGAATATAGAAAGTGTCAAAAACCTTTAAACAGAGTACCGTAATTTCTGGACTATAAGCCACTACTTTTTTGCATACACTTTGATCATGGTGGCTTATGCTGCGGTTAATTTACGTTTGTTTTTTGTTTTTTCAATGGGCCAACAAGCTTCATGCCACCAAAAAAATTAGCCTCGTCACACCCAGGCAATCAAATAGCTTCCCAATACATGTCTCACTGGGGGTGGGGGGTTCCTGGTGACTCAATTTAGGTAATCAAATTTATGGAGTTGAAATTGACAGGGTTGATGAGACAAAATTGTTAAGTATTCTGGATAAACTTAATTGGAAGCCTCATATTGAATATATTAGAAATAAAATTGCAACAACTATTGGAATATTATTTAAAATAAAATATTCAATAAATGTAAAAGGCTTGCATATTATATACTCTTCCTTGACTATGCCCTACTTGTCATATTGCTCAGAAATATGGGGAATTCAAATAAAACTACTATTAACATATTAATAAAGTTACCAAAAAAGCAAGTAGGCTTATTAATAAAGTGGGATATTGTGAACCAACTAATACACTTTTTATTCAAAGTAATACTTTAAAATGTAATAATTGATTATATAAATATACTGGAAATAATGTGTAAAGCACTGAATAAAAGTCTTCTATATGGAAGTCAGAAATCATTTAAGTTAAGAGAGAGTAAATATAATTTATGAGGTTTGATAATATTTGAACAAGGTAAAGAGAAAAGTAAAGTAAAATCTAGATGTATTTCAGTTATCGGCGTGAAACTGTGGAATGAATTGAATGATGATCTCAAATTATGTGCTTTTTTGGTGAACTTTAAAAGAGCCTTAAAATGTAAAATTATAAAAGCTTACAGAGATGTTATGTATATGTATATATGTATTGTGTAACCATGTATGTATGTAATGTATGTGTATGTATTATATATAAGCATATTTAAATATACGGTAAATGTTTGTATGTGTACTACTTGTGTATTTATTTGGACAGTAGATATATGTCATTACTGTTGAGTCTATGATTAGGGTAGCAAGTATATCCTGGGCTTTAGCCGATTCCTTTTTTGGTAAATGATTGATTTACCATTTTATATTGTTTTCCTTTTTTTTAATGTTTTTAATTTCCCAACATCAGAGGTGACACATAATAGATGAGATGTATACGGCAAAGTGACATATTTATGGATTTTTCCACTTTTTTAGACATTTTTCGACTGATGCGACTTATAGGGCGGTGCGACGTGTACGGCGGAAAATACGGTTCACTCAGTAAGAGAAAGATTGAAACGTGTAGATAATATAACTGATGCATGCTCAATAATCCAGGTAGATAAATCTAACAAGGTTAAGTCAGGTCCTCTGGACAGATTCTTCTTTGTTGAAAGGTTTCATCTTTTATCCAAAAAACTTCTCCAGTCTGAGGAGCTGAGAAAGTGCTATTTATAAGACTGAGTTTGTTGCAACTCCTCCGACTGAAGAAGACTTTTGGACAAAAGACGAAGAAGAATCCATCCAGAAGACCTGACTGAACTTTATTAGATGTACAGTAGACAGTATATTCTACTTTGTAGAAAACACTAGTAAATCAATCCTAGTACAGTACTGTACAGTTTTAGTAAAGATACAGATGGAAACAGATTTGAAACTTTAATTGGATACAAAAATCAAAGATAAAACATAAAACAGTTGCTTTGCTTTAAAAAAAAGGAAAATAATTTCATTGAAAAACAACTTCTGGGCTGCTTTGGACATCACAGATTGTCGATGTGGAACAGGGTGTTTGACAGGGGCATCTTTTTCCTTAAAACAAAGATGAAGGCTTGGAACAGGCAAAGCTGTAGTCTGGCTCCTGAGCACGAGCTGTAGTTGACGGGAAGAAAAGAAAAAAAACTCAATGGATACATGGCAGTAGCATCAAACGGACTTGAAGTGGATCCCAGTCCGAAGAAAACTGCTTGAAGAAAACGATGCCAGAACAAAAATATGCAATATTTTGTTTAGCATGAAAGCCAATATGGATGCCCAAGTGGATCCCAGTCCGAAGAAAACTGCTTGAAGAAAACGATGCCAGAACAAAAATATGCAATATTTTGTTTAGCATGAAAGCCAATATGGATGCCCAACTGAAACCCTGTACATTGTTTTAAGTATCCAAGTAAAACTTGTATTCTTGCTGTGATTACTTTTTTCTCCAATGTAGCCAACCCAGTCACAGTTCGCTTCATTTACATTTTAGGCCCTCTCCTCAGTTCTCCTCCACCACTGTACCTTTGTAGTCTTTTTTTTGTTTTTAATTCCACACTCCCCCACCATTAATCTGTGGCCAAATCAATAACCATTCGCTGGCACGCAGGAGCTGAGGGATGTAAATAGCAGAAATCTGACATTCGCAGGATATAAAACAACAGGCCTTCAATACAATCAACAGCAGGACCCGTGTCATTCCTCAAACAATCCATAGCCTTATTAAAAAGGGGTGTATAATTTAGCCCTGTGTACTCGCAGATGGAGGCTGTCTGACAATAGTGTCTGATGACTCAGGAGCTGCAGGATGAGCAGCGGTGGCGAGAGATGATTGAGGATGAGGAGAAAGCATGAAGCAGTTTGCATTAGTGTTTACAGTGTATGTCGTTTGTCTTTGTTTACATCACTGCTGCTTTAGATTTATTCACACAGGTTATTTTGCTTTAGTGCGCTTCATGCTTTGGGTTGCAAGCTAATTTGTAATTAAAATATATGGTATTTATGGCGCTGTAGTTTTTTTTTTCTCTCTCATTCATTATGAGTACAAGTCTGAGTTACCGTAGTACTTTATTGTTCCCAAAAAAGGAATGAGGCATGAAACTGAGTCCCAGAAGCAGCAAACCCACCACAGGAGGAGTCGATAGGGGAGAGGTCAGGCCCCAGGAACCATCTTATCACCAGCAAACTGGTTGGTCCACTATGTGAGTTTGCTGCTTCTGGGACTCAGTTTGTTGTGTCTCCTCAAACTGATGAAATCCTTTGGATGAAAGATGAAATGTCTCAAAAACCAAACAAACAAAAAAATGTCCAGATGACCTGACTGAACCTTGTTGGATTTTCTATCTGGACTATTGAACATGAACTTTGATGTTTTGAACCACTTTGGCTATGGCTGCCTCAGAGGAGTTGATGGGGGAGAGGGCGGGCCCCAGAAACCATCTTTACACCAGGAAACTGGTTGATTCACTATAGCCGTTTTTGCACTGCACAGCCCTCCCTGGCCCAGCCTGGCCCTGAGCCCAGCCTGGCCCGGCCCCGCTCATTTCGCACTTGAAGTGGGTGGAGAGTTCTCTTGAAGTGGGTGGAACGTTCTCTTGAAGTGGGTGGAGAGTTCTCTTGAAGTGGGTGGAGAGTTCTCTTGAAGTGGGTGGAGAGTTCTTGTGCGCACGCTTGGTGTGTGTTAAGAGGTGGAAAGAGAAGGGCTAAAAAATATTTGTTAGCTGAATATATATACAGTATTAGTGTTTCTGAGTTTAATGTTCGTTAATAACTGATTACAAATCAGCTTATTTTACACGTGCGTAGCAAGGATTTTCAGAGGGGCGATCCGTTAAAAGAAAAAGTGGACCTACAAAAAGCAAGATACCCAGTGGTTAAGTAACCTCATAACCCACTGGTTAAGCGTTGCGTTGGCGCTCCAAGCCTTTTCTCAACTCGGGTTCGAATCTCACTCGGTTGAAACTTATTTACGTTTGTCTTTTATTGGATTAAAAAAGAGGAGTTTCACAAACTCCTTTTTTTAAATCTCAGTCCTCTTTTTTTTATCCAATACTGTAAAAGACAAATGTAAAATAAGTTTCAACCGAGTGAGATTCGAACCCGAGTCGAGAAAAGGCTCGGAGCGCCAACCCAACGCTTAACCAGTGAGCCACTGGGTATCTTGCTGTTTCTAGGTCCACTTTTTCTTTTAACGGATCGCCCCTCAGAAAGTCCTTGCTACGCCCATGTAAAATAAGCGGATTTGTAATCAGTTATTAACAAACATTAAACTCAGAAACACTAATATAT
>JBBPBX010057831.1:0-12042 GCA_038048925.1 Garcialebias charrua
TGCCCCCGCTGGTTGCTGTTGAAGCTGGGCGCGGGACTGGTCCAGCGGCCCCTTGTGCGAGGAGCAGGAGTCGCAGCTGCGGCAAAAGTCTTCTACATCCCTCCGTTGCTGGCCCCAGTAGTAGCCTTGGCGGAGGCGGCGCAGGGTCTTGGTGACACCAAAGTGCCCAGAGCCTGTGCTTCCATGACTGGCTCCCAGCACCGCTGACCTCAGCGATCTCGGCACCACAACCTGCCACCTCTCCTCCCCAGTGGCCGGATCCTTCCAGGCACGCTGCAACACCCCTTCACTCAACCTCAGAGTACCAAACTTGGCCCACAATCCTTTTGTGGCAACAGAAAGCCCAGTGACCTCATCCCAGTTGGGACGCTGCCCGCCCTCGAGCCATTGTAGGACTGGCAGCAGGTCGGTATCTTGCTCCTGTTTTGTCCTCCACTCTGTCACATCCACCACTTGGAGCACCCTGCACGAGAGCTGCGCTGTGCCATCTGTTGCTGTGAGCTCCTTCTCCTCTTGCTTTTCACAATGACGACAGCCTGCTGCAGCACATGGACGGCGAGAAAGGGCATCCGCGTTGGAATGGCGCGCTCCTGCTCTGTGTTCCACAGTGAAATTAAAGCCCTGGAGCTCCTCCAGCCAACGAGCCACCTGCCCCTCGGGCTCCCTGAACGACATCAGCCACTGGAGGGCAGCATGGTCTGTTCTGATAATGAATGGTGTGCCACACAGGTAGTACTTAAAATGTCTTACCGCCGCCATCACTGCCAGAAGCTCTCGCCGTGTAACACAGTAGCGTCGCTCACTCTTATTCAGGATCCGGCTGTAGTATGCTACTACTCTCTCACCATTGGGTCCAACCTGCGACAACACCGCTCCCAGTCCCACGTTACTGGCGTCTGTGTCCAAGACAAATGGCAGGTTGGGGTCCGGTGGGGCAAGGACCGGGGACTCTGTCAGGGACCTGCGCAGGATGTCGAATGCCTGCTGACAGTCTTGGTTCCAGGTGAAGTCGCAATTTTTCTGCAGCAGGCGGAAGAGTGGTGCAGCTATTGAGGAAAAGTCTTTCACAAATCTTCTGTAGTAGGAGGCCAGGCCAAGGAAGCTTTTAAGCTGGACTTGGTCCGTTGGAGTGGGCCAGTCCTTAATTGTGTGGACCTTCTCCTCCAACGTGCTGACGCCCTCACAACCCAGCTTGTGGCCCAGAAATTCTACCTCCCTCCTCATGAAGTGGCACTTGTCTGGGTGTAGCTTCAGGCCTGCAGCAGCCACTCTCCCCAGCACCTGTTTCAGGGAGTCCAGAGCGGCCTCAAAGGAGCTTCCGTGCACCAGGAGGTCATCTAGGTAGACCAGACACTGCTGTCGTGGGACCCCAGCCAGTACCCTGTCCATGAGTCTCTCAAAGGTAGCAGGAGCGTTGCATAGACCGAAGCTTAGTACTCTGAACTGCCACAGTCCCCTGTTGGTGCAGAAGGCTGTCTTGGGTCTAGACTCCGGTGACAATGGCACCTGCCAGTATCCACTTCGCAGGTCCAGGGTGGAGAACCAGGATGAACCTACTACCAAATCCAGCGATTCGTCTATTCTGGGGAGAGGGTAAGAATCCTTTTTTGTAACTTTATTGAGGGGTCGGTAGTCTACACAAAAGCGCATCCTTGTGCTGTTTTTCTTGGGTACCATCACCACAGCGGAGGCCCACGGGCTGTCAGATGGCTCTATGATGCCTGTCTCAATCATCTCACCCAGTTCTCTGTCAGCAACCTCCTGGAGAGCTAAGGGAAGGCGGCGAGGACGCACTTTAATAGGACGAGCATCCCCAGTGTCGATGGTGTGCTCCACCAAGTGTGTCAGACCCACTTCGTTCTCTTTAAGAGCAAAAGTGTCCTTAAACTCCAACAGCACCTGCCATAGGTTTTCCTGCTGCTGCTGAGTCAGCCCCTCACAGTTCTTGGACCAGATTTCTCTCACTGCAGACAGCCTCTCCTCCTCTTCAGTTTGATGCTCAGCTGGTGGCAGTGCCAAAGTCTCTGCGGTGTACGCAGCTACAGCTTCAGGGGCTGGGCATGACGAGGGGGAAACGAGCCGCACGCTCCTCCCCTCAGGCAGTATCAGGGCACCCCTGCCTAGGTCAATCACACCACCAATGGCTCGTAGAAAGTCCAACCCAAGGATGCATGTGTCCTGCACATCTGCCACCCAGGCAGCATAAGGCACAGCGAGATCTCCCACCTTAAACTGGAACACTCCCCTCCCTCTTATGGGGGCCAGGTCACCAGTTACTGTCTTAAGCTGCACATCAGTTGCCTGCACAGTAGCTCCAGTAGGGATGATGTCAGGTCGAACAAGTGTTGCGTTGGATCCTGTGTCCAGGAGTGCTGTACAAGGCACCCCGGCGACCACCACTGGAATGTGACAAAAGTTGCCCACTTGTGTCCAGCCCACAGCAATGATGGTGCCTGGTGGAGATGGTGCTAGGCTGGGGGTGTTGGTCTCACAGGCCCGTGTACTCCCACCTACACGGGCCCTTGGGCGTTTCCCGGCACGGCTGCAAACCTGGGACACTGCCTGATGAGGTGGCCCGTTTGCCCACAGCCCCAGCAGCTCTGCGGTCGACGGCGTGGGTCCACTTGGGGAGCAGATGACTGAAGAGCAGCGGTCTGCGTCGTACTGAGTGGTCCCCTTGTCCTCCCCAGCTGCTCGACCGGAGCTGACAGTACTCTCACTATTGGTGCGTCCTCAGCTCCACCAATGGATCCTGTCAGCATCTCCCTCTCCAGCGCTAACTCTAGAGCTGCTCCAAGCGTTTCTGGACGTGCCAGCTGAGTCTGTATTCGGAGCTCTTTGGGACTGAGAGCCTGCAGGAACTGATCACGAGCTAGTTCTGCCTGCACTGCAGGTGGCATGTTGTCATAAGCCCTCCTGCAGAGACACTCAATGTCATGGGCCAGGATACGAAGAGGCTCTGCAGGCTGTCTGCGTCTATTGTGAAACTCTGATCGCAGCAGCACAGGCTGGTTATACTGTCCAAATCGTCTCTGTAGTGTCCCAACCAGAGCAGCATAGTCTCTCCTCTCCTCCTTGCTCAGCAGCAGTAAACAGGCAGCTGCATCCTCACACAGGCACAAAGCTAGTTGCAGTGCTTTATTCTCCTCATCCCAGCCAGCAGCTGCAGCTAACAGTTCAAACTGAGCAATAAACACCTCCCATGGCGTCTTTCCATTGAACTTTGGCGTTTTTATGTTTGCCGCTACTTCTCGCCACTGGGCGCCGCCATCTTTGTTTACGTCACGTGATGGTGCGTCACGAAGATTAGATTCTATTCCGCTGAAACCGCGGTCATGGCGGGGAAAGTTCTCGTATCTAGCCAAACCTGGTGAGAATCCAGCCTCAGCAGACATTTGCAGCGCTGTGTCTCTCACTCTGTGAGCAGTCGAATGCAGCCGGGCTTCCATCTCCAGCTCCTCCCGTTTAATCTTGTCCGCGAACATGTCTCCACCTGCAGTTTGCTCCGCCGCGCGCTTCAGAGGCAGCTCGTAGTTTCACTTCTGACACCAGTGTAACGTTGTCGCGGTCACTCAAGCACCAGACGTTCTGCTTCAGCCAACACTTTATTCAAGAACACAAATAACAGGCCAGTAAACTCAGAGTCACTGTTTGGCCGTGACCCACGCCATAACTCCTCAGCTTCACAACAGGTGCTCCCAACCTCTCGACAGAACCGCCAAAACTCCCTCTAGCCCCACCCCATCTTATTTCCCAACAACCCTTGCGTCATAAACAGGACATGAACAATTAACACTTAACATGACTCTTCAAGGATCATTACACTATGATGAAGAAGGTTCAAACTCTTGGAAAGCACAAATCCACATGTGGACATTACCTGCTGCTGAAATCAACTAGAGCAACTTCCAGATGTTTTAGTAAAGAAAGAGCTCAGAGTTTTGCTGTTTGGCACAGGACGGCACAGTTCAGCACAGTTTGGAACATCTGTGGAAGTTGAGGCTTTTTATCTTTTAAAATTCATCAATGAATGAACTTCATTTAGCGCCTGGATCATGATCTGTGCACGTTTGAATCCAGGTGCAGACAGACACGAGGAACTCAGAGGTCAAAGAAGAAAATAGATTTGATGAAAACAAAAAGCTGACGTGGCAGCAGAACTTAGAAGAACAAGAAGAACTCAGGAAGACACGGAGGGACAGAACATGAACGACTGCAGGAAGCACAATCCACGGATGAGGGACAAACAAAATGAGACATTATTTAAAGGGACACTAACACCTGGGGAGAGACGATGAGGAGCAGGTGAGAGTGGGAGGAGCAGGTGAGAGTGGGAGGAGCAGGTGAGAGTGGGAGGAGCAGGAGCGACTACATGAGGAGAAAACAGAGAAAGATGGAAAGAGAAGAAAAAGACTGAGAGAAAAGTAAAAAGTGTGAACTTGTGTGTCTTGTGTGTGTTTTGAAGCATCAGAGTGTTTCTACCAGATGTGTTTGTGGACGTGGACATTCATGTGAAGCTGCTGCTCTCTCAACCTTAAAGCAGACCAGTAGCTCAGGCCCACATCAGCTACTGGGAGTCTTCCAGACCAGCAGCTCCTCATGGAGCGTTTAGACAAGTCCCTCTTTCTTGTTGAGAGGACGATGTGGTCATGAAGGAACATGAAGGACTCGTTTGTCTCCGTCTTTGCTTTGTGTCTCAACTCTGCTCCTCTGGAAAACATCTGGAAAACATCTGCACTACACTCTATAAAATGAGGAGTTGCAGGAAAGACCATGAGGTGAGGAGGGAGTTCATTCAGCACTCACTGCTCAGAATTCATGCAAAGACAGCAGATCATAGAGAAACAGTTTTTAAAACACAACAACACGTCAGAATACAACTTATTTTATGGAGGAAAAGAATAGGGCTGTTGATGAGGCCTGTTTTCATGAATTATAGACAACTTTTTGTTTCTAAGGTCAGGTGGCTGTGGCGGCCATCTTGAACTGGGTTGACTCAGAAACTTGATCATTTGTAGATGTACATACAAAGAATAAAAAGTGTGAGCTGGAAAACCTGAAACCTGTGAATCCTGCCTAACAATGGAAGAAGCATCTGCTGGAACCTGAGAGTCGTCAGGGTTTCACCATCCCTCTGAGGACCGTTTTCAGGGAAACATGGAAGTTCAAAAGTTTTGGACAGATCCCACTCCTCCCTCTTAATGGTTCTTTATCTAGACAGCAAAAACTAATTGAAGTGAAACAATGAAATGTCATCGGTCTTACAGAATTGAATCTAAATTGATTCTTGATGTAAAAACACTAATAATGATGGTGGTCACTAAATGTTTGTTCAACTGTCATCTAAAGGTTAATTTCTGGTTGATTTATGGAACATTTGAACAATGTAAACTAAAAATTTGGACTTGTAGCAGGGCACCAGCAATTTGATGTAAATTGATGTAAGATCCTCCAAATTAGGTTTCAAATAAAAATGAAGCTGTTTTGTTCTATTGAAAATAAATGAGTGCATTCCACTCAAATTATTACCAGGATGCAAACTATTCCACAATAATAAGCTTTATTGTGATCAAAAGTAAAATAAAATCAAGAAATACAGCAAAATAAAACAAAAGCTTTTACATCACCAAGTATAAAATTTGATAATAAACTTTCAACATTGATTTACAGTGGTATTAAACCAAACAGCTTGTTGTAAAATGATTGGAAACATGACTAAATTATCACAGAAATATTTTGAACAGTAGAACTTCTAATTCTAATTCCTCACAATTCATTCAACCTTTATTTAGACAGGTTAATCCCATTGAACCTTGAGGACTCATTTACAAGAGACCGGTTTTCAACAAAGAATGACAACAGCGGCAACAATAGACAATCATAAGAGAGGCATACAGATTTATTTATTTTTTAAACAAATTTAAACAAATTTAACTAAAAATAGTCAAAGTAGCAAAACAGCTAGATTATAAGGCAAATGTAGGAACATGTCTGTATTGGTTCTAGCCAGGAGTCCAACAGATTCTTAAAGCCATTTAGAGAGGTCAAGGTCGAGAGCTTCAGATCTTTTTGTAAGATATTCCATGAAGCAGGAGCGGAGTAGGAGAAGGCCCTTTTTCCAAGTTCAGTCCTCACTGAGGGAACACTGCAGGTAATCATGTCCTGAGAGCGCACACTGTAGCTGCACTCACAGAGACATGTAGGAGGAGATGTATGAAGGCAGTAGACCAAGAAGTGATTTAAAAATGAAAATGTACCAGTGATACAATAGAATAGGACACACAGGCCTTAATAAATCTCTTAAAATAATTAGAAAGTATGCAACAGGACTATGTGACAAGTGCACCAGCAATCTCCCTGAAACGGTTCAACATGTCTTTATGGAATGTCCAGGGTACAAAACAGAAAGAATGCATTTCCAAAAATAAATGAATATTAAATTTAAAATGAGGGATATTTTTTAGTAGTGATATCAGTAAAGTTAAAGATCAAATTATTATTTTCTTGAAAAATAAAAACTTTTTTTTCTCTTCTTCTTTCAGCTTCTCCCTCCATTAGGGGTCGCCGCAGCAAACTAGTCGCACGAAGACTTGGGAGTTGTTTTTACGCCGGATGCCCTTCTTGACACAACCGCAGACCACCGAGCTACCACAGCCCTCTGTGTGGAGCAGAGAGCGGATATCTAGGGTTACCGGGGGAGCAGATGGTGTGGGTTAAGGGCCTTGCTCAAGGGCCCAGAGTGGGGCAGATGAGGGTGGAGACAGGTGTGACTGCTTCTCTTATCCCACCCACATTTTTGATGTCGTCGGTACCGGGGCTTGAACCGGCGACCTTCCGATCACAAGCTCACCTTCTTAACCTCTGCGCCACCATTCCCGCTTCTTGAAAAATACAAACTTAATAGAGAGAATTTAGTCGAGTTATTAAATTAATTTTACAGAATTATTATTTTTTCCTGTTTATCTCCTGTCCCCACTCCAGCTCAGTAGGTGGCGGTAATGCACATTACAGTTGGTCTGCCAATCGCCATAAAACAAAACAAGAAGAAGAAGGGGGGGGGGGCTCATTACAGATCTAAGGCTCATTAGTTCCCATCCGTACTGATGCCACAAAGCTGTGAGTGGCTTGTTAGACAATATTCAATACTAGAATGACTATAGCACATTAATAGACTTATGCTGGTGAAGATTTTCAGTCGTCCAGGACATGATAAATCAAAAAAGTCTTCTGTTACAAATAAAGTCCAGTTGTTTCTGTATTGAACGCCTTTTTTTGATTAATAGACTTATAATTTTGGTGATGATGGGTGTATGATAAGTTCCCTCAAAATACAATAATTTTATGTCTCTAGTACAATGATCCTACATTTCTCACCTGGCAACACTGATCATTAGTTGGATGCAGTATTTTTTTATTTTTGTACATTTTTCATTTGTTACTTTTCCTATTAAACTTTTTTTTTCTCAAGTGGTGTCCTTGAACATTAAATTTCCTAAACATATTTTACAATGTTAAGTGTGTATAGTGTTTGTTTAAATCCATACTGGAAGTTAAGAAAAATTTCCATTTGCATTTGACCTTTAATGAATCCTAAGAAAAGATTACCAGAATCTGCTCAACTGTTATTACGTTACAATTTTTTTGATTCTAGGATGAAGTCAGATAAAAACAGTCAAAAATTCAGAAAGGACAGTTTTCAGTTATCGACCGTCCAACTGTGGCCCCTGAGAGATTCAGCTGAAAGACCTGGTGCACCTTTTATTTGAACCTGCAGAGATTTGAACAGCTGATCTGAAGCAAACAGGCAGGTGTTCAACTGAACTGACCACTCATGCTGTTTGATGGTCTCCTCCATCATCCATCCATCCATCCATCCATCCATCCATCCATTATCTTCTGCTTCCAGGTCGTTGGGGCAGCAGCTTTACCAGGGAGATATAGAAAATAACAGCCACCTCTTCTAGGAGGACACCACGGCATTCGCAGACCAACTGACTAATTAATAAGTAATACTTTGTTTTTCAATTTAATGAAAGACAAACCTTTAACATTTAAGGACAAAATTTAACCAACTTGTTTTCAAGTCTGTAGCTTATTGTAAAAGCAGTTTCAAAGAGCACAGTATGACGTTTTGCAATTTTAACATGAACCTTGTGCATATCTAAATAATAATAAAAGTGACAATTTTTTAAAATACATCTTTATTGTAAAAATATATACTAAAAAGGAAAATACATGTGTTTAAAGCAGGCAGAGAAGGTAATAAGATAGGCTTATTAATCAGGTTTAAAAGTTACAGCTCATGAGGTACTCCATTAGAGCATGACATCTCTTCCACAACATTCTGTGGAAAAGCCTTTAGGGTGTTCTTCTTCTAGTGGTGGTTAGTAAATAGCTTAAGGGAGCACTATCGCCACCAGGTGGTAAGAAGAGTTGGATTCTGGACTCCGCCTACAGAACGGGTACAGAAGTGTAAATGGAAACACAACAACACACAAGCTGAACTGAACCGCACCGTAACAGTGGAAAAGGGGCATAGGTGTCTCTTTCAGAAAAGAGAGTTGATTATCAGAGAGATTTAATTATCATAGTCAGAATGGAACCAGGGGTGGTCAGGATGTAGACTCATCCTGACTTGAGAGATTAACACACACAAAAGAAGTGGGTAGGAGACACAGTGTCTCTGAGGATGTTCTGTGTCTTTGAGGGACACTTTTGTCTCTGATAAGGCCTTGGTTGGATGGACACTACATAATTTATAAAAAATAAAACTATAAGAGTCAGAGAGAGTCAGAGAGTCTTTATTGTCATTTGCACCGCATGTGGTACATGTGATGAAAACGAGATTATGTACACGGGGTCCCAGTTACATCCAACAACAAATGCAAGAGAAAAACAGTAATAACATCTAGAATTAACTAAGAGAAACATCAACTAGTAATACACTAAGCCCTAATGTAGTGGAAAAACATCATTATAAACAGCAGCACGAACATGAGTCTGTATGAGCAGATGGTCACAGATGAACACAGCAACAAGAAAACAGATGTGACAGCCTGCTCATTTTCAGAGCTGCTCTCATTACTTTTTGTTCTCCCTTGGCCCCTCCCATCCTGCCACACTTAAAGACGCACCTGGATCACAGCTGTGAACTCACCTGATTGCTCGTTTGCTCTTCCAGTTTTGGCAGTTTGCTCTTCCAGTTTTGGCAGTTTATCTCCAGACCTAAAACAAGCAGCAACAGCTGCCACGATTCTGCCAGTGTTGCATCCCTGGTCAAACAATTAAACTTAAATCCGAGGCTGTGCGATCCCTCGGCTGTTCCAAATCCCTTCACTTCCTGCTAAAACCATCACCGTGGACCGAAAAAAACCAAACAAAAGGGAAACGTGCATCTACTCTGTGCGCTCTCCGACGTGAATCCGGAGATCCTGGAAGCGTGTGACGTCACCCAGTTAATTGCTCATGATAAAACAAAACAAAACAACCTATGGATTCCTGATTCTGCTTTATCTGAGATCTCTCTTGCTGTGGGGCAGTAAATATATGGGAGCCTTGACCTGTTTGATTGTGGAAGACAAGAAAAAAGACTTTAAGAACTTTTTTTTGAGGGGGGGATTTGTGTTTATTTTGTTTATGGACATTTAAAAATATAAACCTGGAAGAAAAAAAAAGAAATGATGTTGATGTTTTGTTTTTTGTGTAAAAGAAAAAGGATGATGTTTTGTTTGTTTTTTGTGTGAAAAAAAGAAGAGAAAAAATAAATGTGTATATATATTTTGTCATTCAAGGTGTTAAAGGGTCAACACCATTAAATTGGATGGTCCTTGTGTGACAGGTTTAAAAAATAATAATAATACAAAAGTAATTCAAAAGTGTTAATCCTAACTGTCAGGAGGGATACCTGGCTGGCACCCCTTTTTTAATAAACCAACTTTTGTAAAACCGTCACACAGATCAGCATCAGCATGATGTGATATTTTGCAGTGTTTATAAGGTTAGTTTCATTAAAACTAGGGATGCACCGATCCACTTAAAAAAAACTTTTGATCCGATCCCGATACCTAAATCTGGATGTCGACCGATACTATTCCGATAAAATCATCATTATTGATTTTATATGAGGCTGTAATAATCTCCTCTCTACAGGCAAGTACAATTTGTACAAACATAAGCATGCATGTCCAAAAATGCAACTTGAGGTAAGTTTTAATGTTGGATAAGTTTCAAAGTTAGAATTAAATCCTGCTAACACAAAGCATGTTTTTATTCCTAGCTTTAAAGTCAGAGTCAGTCAGTCATAGAGTTTTACTGTCATACACACCACATGTGGTACATGGGGTGGAATGAGATCATGATCAAAACGAATGTGTTAAAAATATATATATGAAATAGCGTAATGTGTATTGTATTAGTTAGAAAATTAGAAAGAGTTAGTAATTTTGTACTGTTGGTTGAAGATTATTATTGTTATAATCTGATTGTTGGAAAAAAGGGGCAGATATAATAAGATTTATTCTTCTTTCTGCTACCTTTCATTTTTTTATATTTTGTACATTATCATTTATGGGATTGTCTTGTATTGTTTCTTTTGTAAAAAAAATGAACAAATTTAATAAACATAAACAACATGTACACAGGGTCCCAGTTACATCCCACAACAAAATGTAAAAGAAAACAGTAATAAGGTCTAAGATATGAACTAAGAAAAACATCAACTAAATATACACTAAGCACTAATAGCATAAAAACAATATGCTGAAGTGGATATTAAAGAAGTGGATATTAAAGTGATTAATGGCTTCAAACATCTGCTAAGTTCATGGCAAAAACCAACACAGACATGTTCCTGATTTTAGTATTTTACATCGCTTTATAATGTAGCTTTTTTTTTTCTCCAGTTCATATGCTTTTTTTTGTCTACTGTTGTACTGATAAATATGTCCTGGAGGGTAAATGTAAACTATATCTTGGCTGCAAATATTCAATCAAGCAGCGAAGCAGGCAGTCTGATTTCAGTCAGCTGCACTCAGTCTGCTCCTCCTCCGAGACGGGCAGACTGAGCGCAGCTGACGGATATTAGACAGCCTGCTTCAGACTAAACGAGAGGAACACACCGCTGAAGCCAGGGAGCTCGAACGTCCAAAGTAAAACTAACTTTACAACAGTGCCTGGTTAAACAATCCTTGTGCTCTTTAATGTGGTGCTTTTTCAGATGTTTATTAAGTTTGATGTATTGTAGGTCGCAACGGAGCTTTCTTCTCTTGGTACAGCGGCTCTGCAGACATTGCACGTTGCTGTCTTGTGGTGTTTAGTGTAAAATACTTCCACACAGCGGACATGTTAAGATGAAAAGTTGGTTAGCCGTTAGCCACAGTGCTGCTCTCAGTCCTCATGTATTTACTCACATTTTAGCTGGCTTCAAACTATGAAATGAATTTCCTTCAGAAAATCCATTCCATAGTTTGATTCCCTGCCTTGCAGAGCAGCCGGCAGGGAATCACATGTGGAGATGTTTCAGCAGACATAGACATTCATCATGGATCGGAAATCTCTGCAGATTGTATCGGAAAAATCCGATAGGTAAATTATGCTGGTATAGGAGGCCGAGGCCAATACTGATACTGGATCAGCCCATCCTTAATTAAAACACAATTAGTTCATCTGCATGAGAAATCTGTTAATTAACCAAGTAACTAACTGATTAAATAACAATTCTCTCAGGAATTACATGAATAACATTTCATGGGGTCTGACCGTTTGAAAAAACAATTTGATTGGTTGGTTGGTTCTCTCCACATATTGCACAACCACTGAACCAGTATTTTATAACCAACATCTATAGTCCAAATTATGATCTAAGGTTTAATTAGTTTGTTTTTTAAGTATTCTTGAGAAATTAGGAGCAAATCATAATTAGGAACTTGTTCAAAAATTGTTACAGAATATATTTTACAAAATTAAAATTTATTTTATTTGAGTGTTAAAACACCAGTTGCATCTCATGGCCTATAATAATTATTTTAATATTTTCTGGTAGAA
>JBBPBX010057832.1:0-22294 GCA_038048925.1 Garcialebias charrua
AGCAGTTGAGTATCAAGAACTCACCAAAGATCTAACTTACTGCCACTATCCAGAACATCTCAAGACCCAGTCCAATACAACCACCAGTAGCAAAGACTTTCTCAAGTGGTGGAAATGGGAAAGTATTGGGGCTGCGTGTGAGCCGAGATGTGGTGGATGTCGGTGTGGAAGCTGCCAGCCAGGAGGGAAAGAAATTACTCTCGTAGAAGAAAAGGAGTTGGAGATCATAAGAAATGGACTGACGTATGTGACTGGAGATAAACATTGTGCCGAACCACACTGGCATACCAAGTATCCATGGGCTGTAGATCCAGCAACTTTACCAAACAACAAAAAAGCAGTTGAAGCAACATTCCTCAGAACTGAAAAACAATTGTCAAAAGAACCTGAGTGGAAGAAGACCTACGCTTCACAAGTCCATGAGATGGTGCATCGCAGAGCTGCTATGAAGTTGTCCAAAGACATCCTGCAGAGCTGGACTGGACCAGTGTGGTACATCAGCCACCTCATCGCACCAAATCCACACTCTGTCTCTACTCCAGTGAGATTGGTGTGGAATAGTAGCCAAACGTACAAAGGTCTCAGTTTGAATGAGATCCTCATCAAAGGTCCTGACGTCCTGAACCCGATTAGAGCTGTCCTGCTGAGGTTCAGAACTGGTGTCTATGCTGCGCTTGGTGACATTCGTAAGATGTACAATTCTGTCTGGTTGGAAGATCGAGAGGTCCACTTGCACAGGTTTTTGTGGCGTGACACTGAAGACGCAGAAATAGAAGATTATGCTATAACCAGAGTCAACATTGGAGATAAACCTGCTGGTTGCATAGCCCAAGTTGCCATGCGAGAAACCGCAAATTTACCTGCATTCAAGCGCTTTAAAGAAGAAAGACGTGTGCTAGAGGAGGATACTTATGTCGATGACATCCTGACTTCACACAATGACTTTGAGCATCTGAAACGCCTCACGACCAACGTCGAGCACATTCTGAAAGCCGGACAATTCTACATGAAGCCTTGGGTCTACTCCAGTCAAAGTGGGAGGAAAGGTCCCAAAGGTGAGACAACAAAAATAGTCAGGACAGAGCCAATCACCATGATCCTGCCTAACCAACTGGCAGAAAATGACAACAAAGCTCTAGGCCTTGGTTACACCATTGACAATGACAAGCTCAATGTCATGGTTGCAGTGAACTTCTCAAAGAAAAAGAAGAAAATGCGTCTTGGTCAAGACCTGCTCAGAGAAGAAGTCAGAAACCAAACCCCTGATCCACTCACCAGAAGAGAACTTCTGAGCCAAGTCTCCAGCCTGTATGACCCACTAGGCCTTGTGACTCCTGCCAAGCAAAAAGGTGCCATCTTGGTAAGGAGAGCTTTTCAAGAAGCTAAAATAAAGTTCTGTTTAGAAGATACTTGGGATACTGCTTTGTCTGAAGGGCTTCGAGAAGATTCTATAAAGCTTCTAGAAGAGTATGCTAACTTGAGCCAAATTCAGTTTGCCAGATCTCTAACTCCACCAGATCCCTGCACAGAGCCCACTGCCATTACGTTCTCTGATGGAAGTGAGAATGCATATGGCGCAGTGATGTATCTTCGTTGGAACTGCAAAAGCGGCATCGTCGTGAGGCTGGTCGAGGCTAAAGCAAAGCTGACCCCTCTCGATCAGAAAGGTGATCCTGTGAAAGCAGAAATATGTGGAGCTGTGTTTGCTGCCCGTCTAAAAAACTACTTCCAGAGACACTGCCGTGTGAAAATCAAGAAATGGTATCATTTTGTTGACAGTCAAACTGTACTGGGAGCAATCCAGCGAGAAAGCTACGGTTACCAAACATTCTTTGCAAATCGTGTTGGGGAAATCCAGAGCAGTACTGATGTCAATGACTGGTGGTGGATTCCTGGGCAGGTGAACATCGCAGACATCATTACCAGAGGGGCCAGTCCTGGAGCCCTGACTGAGGACTCCGAGTGGCAGTTAGGTCCAAAGTTCCTCCAACTTCCTGATGATAAGTGGCCAAAAAGATCTGCCAAAGATGTTGCTGCACAAGCTCGAGATAAAGTTGAAAAAATCCAGAAAAAGACATTTGTAGCCATTCTGACCAGAGGTCACTTGAAGGCAGCCCAAGATCCAGCCCATGAAGTGTCCACAAGACCACCTGCTGGAGAAGTAATCCTGAGCCTAGTTGATGAAAAACGCTTCAGCAACCTGAGAAGACTGATTGGGACTGTGGCATGGATCTGGAGAGCAGCAAAAAAGTTCCTGAAAGTCAAGGTCACAGATCAAGAAAAGTGGGAGGCAGTACCATCATCGGGGATCCTTTCAATCAGTGAGAGACGAGATGTGTTCCGAGATCTCTGTCTTGCAGCACAAATGGGTGTGAACTTCCCCAACACTACAACAGACAGATTAGTCGTCTACAGAGATCAGACAATTGGACTTCTAGTTTGTGGTGGTCGAATTCAGAACTTCAACGAAGACCGCAAAGCTGTTCCTCTTTTACCATTCCAAGCTTGGATCTCCACCCTCTTAGCCAGAGAAGCACACAGCGAGGGACATTATGGAGTGGCAGGAACCCTTCTGCGGATGAGGAAGAAAGCATGGGTTATCAGGGGAAGAATTATTGCCCAAAAGGTTGTTGACAAGTGTATCATTTGCAAGAAAGCAAAAGCAAGAACCTGCAAGCAAATAATGGGAAACTTGCCTGTAGAGAGGTCAACTCCTTCTGCACCATTTGAGTTCACATCCATCGACCTATTTGGACCTTACCATGTGAAGGATGATGTCAGAAAGAGGGTGACAATGAAAGTCTGGGGTGTTGTGTTTTGCTGCATGTCCAGCCGAGCTATTCATGTTGAGATGGCAAATACATTATCTACAGAAAGCTTTCTGCTGGCTTACCAGAGGTTCACCGCAGTCCGAGGCCATCCTCGGAAAATCTGGTCTGATCCTGGTACCAACTTCGTTGGAGCAAAACCTGTATTAAAGGAAATGTATACTTACCTGAGAGAACAGAATCGAGAGTCACTTGAAGAGTATGCTGCCAAAAATGAAACCAACTGGACATGGAAAATCCTGCCAGCTGACTCTCCTCACCGGAACGGAGCTGCCGAAGCTGCTGTCAGGATTACCAAAAAAGCACTCCAAAGTCTTGGTAATGTAGAAGGTCTTACCTTCAGTGAGTTCCTTACAGTACTCCAGTTAGCTGCCAACCTTGCCAACGAAAGGCCTATTGACGCCAAAATTCAGAGTACAGAAGAGAGAATCCAGTACATCACACCAAACACTTTACTACTTGGACGAGCTACACAGAATGGTGACTTTAAAAGTATTGACTATACTGTCTACCCCTTCAAACGACTCCAACAAATGCAAAACATGGTCAACAACTTCTGGAAGTCCTGGAGCCAGCTCGCTGGTCCAAACCTCTTCATTCGCAGTAAGTGGCACACTACTGAAAGAAATGTTGCTGTTGGAGACATAGTTTGGCTCTGCGACCAAAACGCACTAAGAGGGCAGTTCAAGCTTGCAAAAGTTATCAGTGTGAATCCAGATCCCAGAGGTGTCGTCCGAGATGTCTATGTGAAAGTCTCTCCAAGTTCCAGTGTTTTGTTGAAGACTCCGAAACCTGTCACCAGAGATCCCAAGACAGTTTACCAAAGTACCATACTGCATCGGGATGTCCGGCGCCTTGTTGTCCTTGTACCGGTTGAAGATCAAGTAAAGTGTGACTAGCTCGACGGAAAAGGTACGATCTTTCTGTGTTTACCACATAAGGATCGAGTGGGAGGTGTCACGGCAACCTGGCGCCGCCCACACCGTGCGCACCACACACACACTGCACATGCTCTGCACAGCAGCATGTCTGTGAGGCCTGACAAGGTGAGCTTAATTTAAATCAGCTGGCAGCTCGTGCCAGCACTATAAGAACAACAGCAAACCAGCCATGCTGTAAAAAACACAGCAAGCAGGGCGGGCAGCAGCAGACACAGAGACTTGAAACCTGTGAGGAAAGGGACTTTAAACTTAAAGGACTATCGGTAAGCTCATTGATTGGAGTTTTTAAGGTGCTTTTTGGATCTGTTTCTTTTAGGTGGAGGAAGACAAAATTAATTTGAGTAATCACTGAATGTGTAAATGTTTGTTCTATATAAATTGTTCTGCATAAAAGATAAGTCTATTCAAGTAATTATTGAATATTTATCTGAGCATTTATTGTATAAATTTGTAGCAAAGTATTTAATTTATTTGTGTTTCTGTTTGAAGGTTTTTCACCTGAACACCTGACATTCTGAAAAGCTGATTAACTGATCATCTGATTAGCTGAACACCTGACATTCTGAAAGGCTGATTAACTGATCATCTGATTAGCTGAACACCTGACTAGTTGTAACCACTGTTGACTAAATCAACTGTATCATCTGTACAACTGTTGGAATAAAAAAGGAAAGCTCAGTGAAAAAGGAAGTCTGGTCCTGGTCCTTCAAGTGCGGACACCTCACAGTAACTGGAGCGCTTGACAAGAGGGTTCTTCAGGACCCTGTCGTTTTGTTGAAAAGAGTTTATCGACTGCGTTGAACGTCCAGCTCACCAGATCCACAATATTATTTTTTCATTCAGGAGTTCCAAGACACACAGAGGGTAAAAACAGGAGGAAAAGGAGAACATGGGGAGGGAGAGCAGAGGTGTCCATCTTGAGTGAGAGGCAGAGGATATTTCTTCTGAGGAGACTTGGGTTCTTTAGCATCTGCAGGACCATGCTGCAGATGTTTTACCACTCGGTGATCTTCAACATCTTCTTCTATGATGTGGTGTGCTGGGGCAACAGGGTGAAGAAAGCTGATGCCAACAGACTTGATAAACTCACCAAGAGAGCTGGCTCAGTTCTGGGAGTGGACCTGCAGTCTCTGACAGGTGTCTGAGGAATCTGCTCCAGCTCCTGAACAACACGTCATACCCCCTGCCCTGCATGCCACACTGGACTCTTACCACAGCAACTTCAGTCATAGATTGAGACCATCGAGGTGCTCCACAGAATGCCACAGGAAGTCCTTCCTCTTTGTAGCTATCAAACTTTTCAACTACCGGTACTCCCCCTTTCTGCACATAGGACAATAAAATTAATCCTGTACTACAATACACTCTTTAATGTTTCTGTCTGCACCTGACCTGTTTTAGAACTTAATTACTGGTATTTTTTTTATATTCTCTGTTTTTATATTCTCTGGGTTTTTTTTATATATCTTGTGTGATTCCTTGTGTATGTTCCTTCATATTGAAACTCTGGCACAACAATTTCCTGCATAATCAATAAAGTTCTAGCTTATCTTATTCTGTCTGCCTCACATATTCTGAGTTCTTTGACATTGGCCCTCATTCACAAAAATGTTCGTATTTTTATCCTAAATTTCTCCTACTTTTGTTCGTACGAAGCGTTCGTACGAACATGCCACGTCAGATTCAACAAAGTCTTCTATCCTGAGGAAACGTGTGTAAATGGGTTGCGTAAATATGATGAATCCCACCTGTTCCAACCACCTGCGCGTGCACGCGGAGAGGTCATTTACATAATTCCCACCCCTCAAAACACCATATAAGGCTACGTTTCCTGCCTCGGAGGCAAAACGTGTTCGTGCATAAAATGACAGCGAAAAGTAAAAAAGAACTCTACCGGTGCGGAGATTGAAGTTCTGCTCTCCTTGATCGAGAAAAGTAAATCTGTCCTTATTAGCAGCGTCACTCATGGGAGTAAATGACCAACTAAAGCCAAAGAATGTTTGTTTATAATAAATGTGGACCTTAAAATATACACGTGTACTGGTGGCTAACTGGTTAAAACGTTGCACTGTTATCAAGATTTCGTGGGTTCGATTCCCACAAGGTATGCCTATTTTTTTTTCCTTCCTTCTTTAGATTATTTATTCATTACAGATTAAAAAGACTTTATGCTTCATTTCTTGTTGTATTGTAAATAGTTTTCTTGTGTTTTTTAAATCTGGAATGAATTAAAAGGAGAAAAAAAAACGTTGTCCCATGTGGGACTCGAACCCATAAAGTTCGGCACTGCGACGCAACGCTTTACTGATTGAGCTATCTGACAGCTATGACTGCAACAGGAGGAGGTCAACCTAAAGTCTGCGTTACCGAAGTCTGCGTTACCGAGACAAATTAAACTTAAATTAATTCATAATTTAAGTTGGTTTTAGTTTGAGATCTTCATATTAATATTGTAGTGTTAGAAAACGGCATTGATAACAAATTGATTTTAATTTAAATACTTTAATCCGTTAGTCATTATTACATTTAAAATTATAATTCGACTTCAAACAGAACCTATTGTCAAAAACAATTGTGGTGCGTGACTTTTTTAAACTCTAAATATTTTCTAAATAACGAAATATGAAGTTATTAGTGGAGAAATTCCGTCTGGATGACAGCAGACCGACTGCTCGTAAAATATACGACAGGTCCGGACCACTCGTAAATTTTGTTCGTATCTGAAAAAAATCGTAGGATACGAAAACATTGTTGAATGCCACAAATGATCCTAAATCACTCGTACGCACAGTTTAAGAACAAATATGTGCGTACGAACGGTTCGTGAATGAGGGCCATTGTCCTAAAATAAAATCAGAAGTAACATTATCCAAGATCAAAGGTGCAAGATGCCAAATAAAAGCTAAAAAAAAAAACACTCAAACAAGTGAGAATGAGATAGGGTCAGAAGTGGTCAGAAGTAAAGGACATTGAAAATACTTAAAACTGAAAATGTATGGGGTTACTGGTGCCCATGTCCAGCTATCACTGTGTGAGAGGTGGAGGACACACTGGACAGGTCTCCAGTCCATCACAGGGACACATGGAGACAAACAGCCATTCACTCTCTCACTCACACTTAGAGACAATCTAGAGTCACCAATCAGCCTAACATGCCTGTTTTTGGTTTGTGGGAGGAAACTGCAAACTTGAACTGGAGTGACCTGCTCACTGAGAGGCGGCAGCTCAACCAACTGATCCACCGTGCTGCCCTGAGATCTTTTCAGTGACTTAAAATTATGTTCTTTTTGTCTTCCGTTTCAGCTTATAGTTACGTTTTTTCTTTCTTTTTGTGAATTGGTGTTAAATAAACAAACACATTTTTAACTAATGCCACACACTAAAGTTTGAGCTGTCTACACTTGCTCCCACAAACTTTACACTTTTTATAAAGTTCATGCCTCAAAACATCAGCACACACACGTTAGAGTATTGCAAAAGTAAGTTTGATGTTTGTTCCCTTCAGATATCTTCAGCCTGCTGCAATTCTAACAGTAATGTAGCACCTACCAAGATGGTGGCATAAATTCATGCCTCATTTGCTTAGTGCGCTGTGGTTGGCCTTACAAATGTACAGATACTTCTTTTTCAGTGAATCTCACTGTACAAAACTAAAGCAGTTTTTATTTGCTTTTTTATAAAACCACTTAAACCCAGCTCTAACTTTAACCCTGACCTAGCCCTCATTGGCAGATGGACTGATAACCAAACCATCTCGCTGCTTGGCTTCTGCTCTAGAAGTCAGCATCTTGTGACTTTACATTTTAAATGGTGATGACTAGTCCATGTGGTTGCTGTAGTGTGTCTGAACAGTGTAAGTACCAGGGATCTTAAAGATGAAGTGGTCAGCTACAGAGTGGCAGGTACGGCCCTTCTGGATGATCACGTTAGCCAGGAAGTAGTAATAATCAATGGGAATGGCTCCGTGGTAATAGACGATAAGAGCCGGTCCTTGGTCAGGGATCTTGTCCATGCCGTGAATCTCATAGCCTGGTACAATGGTGAGAGTACAAAAAAGTGTTACATGATGCATTCATTTAACAATCATTTTGGACAACCACTTACACCATTTCACATTTTCAATGGTTTTCCTGAAATAACTCTGACATTGTTGTCAAAGAAATTGTGAACATTTCATTTCATGTCTAAAAAAGCTAAGTCTGGTCCTCTGGACATTCAAAAAACAAAACAAAATAAAAAAGTAGAAACGTTTCGTCTTTTGTCCGAAAGACTTCCTCAGTCTGAGCTGCTGTATTCAGCTCAGTCTTATAAATAGCACCCTCTCACAGTGGATCAACCAGTTGGCTGATGACAGCCTGAAACCAGCTGCTCACATGATCAAGGAGGACCATCAGCCTAACGATGGATCGTTAGCACCCTGATGGTTGTTTGCTATTCACAGAGGGCTGAGTGATACTAGCAATAACAGCATTGTAAGAGGGGACAGTTGAACCCGGAGGCCTCCACCTCTGTTTAATGATGGACGGTTTCTTTTCACAAAGATGGCCTCCTTTACTCCTCTCTCAAACCATTGTTCCTCTCTATCAAGGATGTGAACATCTTCATCCCTGAAAGAGTGACCTCTGACCTGGAGATGAGTGTAGACCGCAGAGTCCTGACCTGATGATGTTGATCTTCTGTGCTGGGCCATCCTTTTGGCCAGTGGCTGTTTAGTTTCCCCGATATAAGACTGATCACCCTCCTGACACTGAACAGCATACACAATATTACTCTGTTTGTGCCGGGGGACCAGACTTAGCTTTTTTAGATTTTTCTACCTGGATTATTGAGCATGCATCAGGATATTTCATTTCATGGACATCTAAAAATGTCATCTTGCATTATTTAGGATAACACACCCACAAAAAAAAAAAAAAATCCTTGAAAAGCCTCCAGCTTGTCTAAATTGTTGCAGCAAGAAAATTATATTATTATATTTTCCAACTTAAGCATTTCTCATAATTTCTCTAGCAGTAAAATTCAGAATATGATTTATTAATGGCCCAGTAATCCACGAAGATCACCTGCTGCCTTTTATATCAGAGTTTTAAATTAGATCTTATGTTGTCTTAAAAATTACAAAGTTGAAAGTATTTTGGTCAAAGCTTGAAAATGACCTTCAGCCAATCTCATGTTAGGAATGACTCTCAGCTACCACCACATCAAAGCACTACAGTATATCTGTAGAACTTACTCATTTACGTTTGCTGTGTTTTACTGTCAGCTGTCACAGCAATCTTAAATTGCACTGAAAATAATAAACAAGCCAACCATAGTGTGAACCATGACAGTATTTACACCATTAGTCTGTAACTGGACCATAGTAGACCTGATTCTTTTTCTGTGGCAGCTAAAGATAAGATTTTTTTGGTATGTGTGAAATGGCACTACAAAAATCATCTAATTTAAAGACTGTAAAAATAGTATTTGATACAGCAGTCAGTGCTTAGACTGACATGTTTGGAGACACTAGAAGAAATTGGGACAAATGATTAACTACTACTCTAAACGAGACTCATTTGGGAAAATAGTTTTTATTTGCTTAGTATGACAGATTCAAGACATGAAAGTCTATATAAAAACTGCTCAATTAAACCTTTGTCATTAGACAACTCCAGTCAAATGACACAATGTTTATATTCATTTAATAAAAATGCAGGAAATGAGCAAAACAAACCCAAAAGGCTAGAGCCCAGCCTTAATGTTTCACTCAAAGGTTCAGCGAAGGCCAGGAGCTGATTGTTGGCACTGATTAACAGCATCAATTAGTAAATGATTATCATCAGAACATTCCACTTTATTTATGTTTTGTTAAAAAAAGAACATTTTATAAAAGCTTTGTGGAAACTACTCAGCTGCTGGTTTGTTTTAGATAATCAAACAACGCGTTGTGGAAATATTCAAAATATATGTTTGTTTTATTGCTGATTAAAGTTTTAAAGAACTGTTTGTTGGAGTCTTGTCAATAAAACAGGTTTGTAGAGACTAAAGCAGAATAACTAGTGGGCCAAAAATCTAGGGAACTCCTGGCGGATCGGTACAATCAGCAGGGTGACGACATGAACATGGTCCCAACGTACCGACGCCGATGTTCAGTTCAGCTACACTAACGGATATGTAACGCATAGAGGTCAAATGAATTTGACTTTTTTTTTACATTTAATTTTAATGAAGTGTTTTTTTTCCACACCAGTGTGTCATTTTTAAGGAAAACTTGTTTTATAAGCCTGAAAAACAAAAATAACAGGCGCTGATGTCCTCGGTCACCGAGGGGTTTGAACGGTGAATGTCTGTAGTTTTCAACATGAGTGTTTTTCTGGACTGGAATTGAACAGAGATACAAGTAGTAGACCTTGATGTTTTTGGTGCAAGATATTCAAGTGGGTAAGAATTAACTTGTTTGTCCAAGGTGGCGTAGAGTAACAGATCCTGGTGAGCAGAGGGGGCAATTTTATAGATAAAGAATGGCAGAGCCAGGGGGAGGCCACCGGGGCTACCACAGATTAATCTGTGGACACCCCCAATCATTTGAGGAAACTCTACTTTTAAGCAATATAAAACCCCGAAAGCCTAGTTTCCTCAAATGATGGAGGTGGTCAGTTTATCATGCTCACAACATGCATGGGTGGACGGAGCATTTCCCCCTCTTTGCTCTGAGATGGGGAACACAGAAAAAAACAAGCCTTCAGGCCTTCTAGCCAATAAATATTTGTGCAGCCAGCAAGTTCTAAACCATTTTATCTTTATTTCCTCCTTTTAGACTGTGACCACATTAGTAGTTTTGTAAATAACCACAAATGTGGGACTGAAGTGACTATGAGCTGTGGAAAAAAGTCTAAATAGCATGGGTCATGTGTGTGAATGCACAGAGCTGCTGATGTTTCTGTTTGTTGATCAGATGACTGAATCATGTGGCTAAATGTTTATCTGCATGCTTAGTGGCTGAAAGTGTAAACACTTATTGTTAAAGCTGTCAGTGCAGGTCCCAACAGGGCCTGATGGGGTTTTAGTCCTTTTAGTACGAGACTCTGGTACCTTGTTTTCAATGCTGCTTTAGGAAGCCCTTGAACACTTATGACTTAAAATAAATTTAATTTTTTAAATTATTCAGTTTATTTATATAGCACCAAGCCACAACAGAAGTCATCTCAGGCACTGAACAGAAACATTCAGATATAAAATTAATTTAACACTATTTATATGAGGAACAGACTGTTTTGAGTTTAACTTCATCGCATTCTCTCATCTTGAGCAAGCATGAAGGCGACAGTGGAAAGGAAAAACTCCTTCACGTGGAAGAAACCTTTACCAGAAACAGGCTCAGGACAAGCGGCCATCTGCTTCAACCAGCTGGGATTGAGAGGACAGGAAAGAGGAACAGATACACAATGGCAGGTCAAGAATCGCATGTTAAGATAGAAATAGTATCAAATGAAAACTATTGAATTTTAACAATTCATTTAAGGAAATGAG
Organism: Garcialebias charrua; assembly: GCA_038048925.1. Classification (NCBI taxonomy): domain Eukaryota; kingdom Metazoa; phylum Chordata; class Actinopteri; order Cyprinodontiformes; family Rivulidae; genus Garcialebias; species Garcialebias charrua. The sequence continues at coordinate 11,282 of JBBPBX010057832.1, forward strand.
GTCAATTTGTCCTCCAGTAGACTAAGTTTAAAACAGCTTAACAAGCCAACCTTAACTATAGGATTTATCAAAAAGGAAAGTCTTAAAACTGGACAATGTGTCAGCCTCATGGACTGGAAGTTGGTTCCACAAGAGAGCCAGGAATGCTGCCTTCACAGCAGGAGATCATGTGGGCCTGAGGACAGCCAGAAACAGCCAGAAAACCCTGAGGCTGTCAGACTCATAATTAAATAATAAGAATAATCACTGCAAAATATCACAACATGCTGATGCTGGTATGTTTTCTTGTTGCTGTGTTCATCTGTGACCATCTGCTCATACTGACTCATGTTCGTGCTGCTGTTTATAATGATGTTTTTCTATTACATTAGTGCTTAGTGTATTTCTAGTTGATGTTCCTCCATAGTCAGATCCTAGATGTTATTAATGTTTTTCCTCTCACTTTTTGATGTAGGATGTAACTGGGACCCTGTGTACATAATCTCATTTTCATCACATGTACAACATGCGGTGCAAATGACAATAAAGACTCTCTGACTGACTTTGAAGACTCTCTGACTGACTTTGAAAAACAACCTGGCCTGGGGCATCAGAAAGGCCAAGAAGCAGTATTCCAGGAAAATAGCTTACCGCTTCAAGGACAGCAAGGATACACGGAGTCTCTGGCAGGGAATACAGACCATCACAAACTACAAACCATCCCCACAGACCTGTGACAGCACAACCTCTACGCTGAATGAACTGAATGACTTCTTTGCTCGGTTTGAGGCAAGTAACAGCACACCTGCACAAAAACTCACACCCTCTCCCGATGACCAGGTGCTGGTGCTGTCCTCAGACAGCGTAAGGCGATCATTCATCAAGATCAATGCCCGGAAAGCTTCTGGTCCTGACAACATACCTGGTCATGTGCTGAAGGACTGTGCAGGAGAACTCGCAGCGGTCTTCACGGACATCTTTAACATCTTACTGAGTCAGGCCATCGTCCCCACCTGTTTCAAAGCCACCACCATCATCCCTGTCCCAAAGAAGGCAACGCCCTCCTGCCTCAATGACTATCGTCCAGTAGCACTCACCCCCATCCTGATGAAGTGCTTCGAACGGCTAGTCATGAAAAGCATCACATCTGTCCTCCCTGCCTCCCTGGATCCCTTCCAATTTGCATATCGGCCTAATCGCTCAACCGACGATGCCATCTCCTCTGCCCTCCACACAGCTCTCACACATCTGGACACGAAAGACTCCTATGTCAGAATGCTGTTCATCGACTTCAGCTCAGCATTCAACACCATCATCCCCCAACAGCTCATCCTTAAACTGGACAGTCTGGGGCTGAACACCTCAATGTGTAACTGGCTGCTAGACTTCCTGACCGGGAGACCACAGGCAGTACGGGTCGGGAATAACACATCTAGCACCATCACATTGAACACAGGAGCCCCACAAGGATGTGTGCTGAGCCCCCTTCTATTCACCCTGCTAACACACGACTGCACACCATCATACAGCTCCAACCACTTCATCAAGTTTGCGGACGACACAACAGTGGTGGGTCTCATCAGCAACAACGATGAGACGGACTACAGGAACGAGGTGAGCCGCCTGGCCTTGTGGTGCGGACACAACAATCTCACTCTCAACGTGGAGAAGACAAAGGAGATTGTTGTGGACTTCAGGAAGAGGGATGCCCAACATGCCCCTCTGACCATCAACAGCACCACAGTGGAGAGAGTGGACAGCACCAAGTTCCTGGGAGTGCACGTCTCAGAGGACCTGTCCTGGAGCAGGAACACTGCATCACTGGCCAAGAAGGCTCACCAGCGCCTCTACTTTCTCCGCAAGCTGAAAAGGGCTGGAGCTTCAACCCCCATCATGTGCACCTTCTACAGAGGTGCCATAGAAAGTGTCCTGACCAGCTGCATCACGGTGTGGTTTGGTGCATGTACTGCATCCTGCCGCAAGAGCCTCCAGCGCATCGTGAGAGCAGCTGAGAAGATTGTCGGCACCTCCTTCCCCTCACTACAGGACTTACACAGCAACCGCCTCACTCGGAAAGCCCTCTGCATGGCAGGTGATCCCACACACCCACTACACAGCTGCTTCAGCCTGTTGCCTTCAGGGAGGAGACTGAGGAGTCTCCAGGCTCGAACCAGCAGACTAAATGACAGCTCTGTTCATCAGGCAGTCAGGATGCTAAACTCTCTGCCTGCTCTGCCCTCCCTCCCACTTGTACTGCCTTAACACAAAAAACTTTCACACACCACCACACAACACAAAGATTTTAACACTAGACTCTGTGTCATCAAAACGGGTTATTCACTCAACTCACGGTCATGTGCTCATTCAGTTTGCACTACTTCTTATATTTGCACTAATGTTTGTATTACATTACTGCCTATAGTCATACTACTGTTTACATTCACTGTTTACATTTATTACTACTGTTTTCATTCAATACTACTGTTTACATTTATTACTACTGTTTACATTTACACTACTTTTTATATCTACACTACTGCTGATATATATATTTTTACTAGCCTTATTGCATATGCCACTTTACCTCTATACCAATATCAACTACCTCATACATATACTGTGTACATAAACTTCATATGCTGCTTTGTCACTCTATTACAAATGTCAATGCCAGAACTTTCATTTTATTTTATAGATATACTTTTTACACTTTTATACTACTATGCAAAAAACTCAGGACAGTATTACACTTTTGTTATTTCATTTTATGCTTATGTTTATTAAATGTTTAGTGTTTTAGTGTTGGTGTAACTTTTCATACTTTCATACTACTACTATGCAAAAACTACTATGCAAAAACTCAGGACAGTATTACACTTTTATTATTTCATTTTATGCTTATGTTTATTAAATGTTTTAGTGTTTTAGTGTTTAAATGTTTACTGTTGCATCGAGGGACAGAGAGAAATGCAATTTCAATCCTGTGTATGTCCTGTACATATTGCAGTTTTGACAATAAAGTTGACTTTGACTTTGACTTGACTTTGATCTAAATATTCTACGGTCTAAATTATAAAATATGATTCGAATTCACTAGATCCTTCATGAATTGATTAGATCCCATGATTTAATTTGCATTTATGAAATGAGTAAATAAGAAAATTAACTGTTTTTCATAAGGTTTAGGGATGCACCGATAAATCGGCCGACCGATCGATCGGCCCCGGTTTCCTTAATTTGGGGATATCGGTGATCGGCCGATCTTTAAATGAGAAGCCGATTTTATCCACTGATCGCATCTGCTTCCGCAAAGGTCGGAAAATCATGAAAATTTAGGGTGCATTTTGACCTTTTAACACCTGAAAATCGGTATCGGCCAAAATCGGAATCGGCAGGTCAGACTTTCTAAAAATCGGTGATCGGCCAGAAAATTGAAATCGGTGCACCCCTAATAAGGATGAGTCTGACAACAAATAATTTCATGAGTTTGTTTCGTCAAAATAAAGTAACTTTGGTCAATATAAGCAGTAGAAGTTTTAATCTTGCTCCAATCATTTTATTTTATGCTCTATCAATGGTGTAATAACATATTGCATATACCCCCAGATTGTGTAGTGAAACACGTGCGGGCACCAATATGTAAGGAATATGAAGATAGGTCAGATTATGAAGGTCATTTAAATGACTTATCTATTTTTAGATGTAAATTTGGCAGGGTTTAGACTGACAGAAGATACATCAATAATTTCCGGGTTCTCATCTTTTTCAGATTAATATCAATAAATCTGTGACTCAATGAAGAAATGTAATTGACAGGAGACGTTATTATGTTGACCTACCAAAAGTAGAATCATTTAATAAAATTTAATAAAAATAAGATTTTTTCTTCTATCTGCATCCCTTCATTTTAATTTATTCTGTATGGTCTCAAATGTGAGATTGTTATTGTGTTGTATTTAAAATGAATAAATTTAATTTAAAAAAAATTAAAAAATTAATAAAATCATCAAATTACAAATCAAAACTTATTTACATAGATTGATCGATCAGATTCCTATAACTAACTTTTCAGCAGATTAAAACATCAGAACAACAGAACACAAGTTAATGAGTCTTATATTAACTTAATTATGTGGCACAAACTTACAGTTTTACTTTCAGGAATAAACATAAGAGGAGGAAGTTTAAGGATTGAAAGGAAATGGTTGAAGTCTTATCTTGAGATGTTTTAACCAGAGACAGCACATCCTCTGGTCGGTTTCAGCTCGACGTCAGTACCGTGATGAAACGACTTTTTACCTTTGTGAAGATTTCTTGTCTCGACTCCAGTAAACTAGTCAAGCCATACGCGCATGCCCTGCTGCGTTTTACAGGCGACTAACGTTCATCTTTCCACGGTCTCGTGAGATCTGCTTTGCCTCACAGAGTAATGCACTCAGCTCCGGTTTGGTTTTCAAGATAACTTCAGAAAGAGTTTGCAGCTTGGAACTGTGACACTCGACTGGCTCACAGCTGATGTGCTGTCGGAACCTTGCTGAAGACGCGGACCTTTGACTCATGGTCGGACGTACAACAGCTTGGAGAGAGAAGTCCAGGCATCTCTACTTCTCCCCCAGAGAACTCTAAAGTTCAGATTGCTCTCTTTCACTCTGTCTCACTCCAGGAAGTGTCCCTTTAAGAAGGGGGTGTGACATCAGAGTTTTCTCTCCGTTTCATTGGCTCTTGTGACCAGAATAGGGAGGAGATTTGTTGACGTCAGGTGAAATGTTTTTTACACGAGAGGTAGACAGTTTGAGTACGAAGACAAAACAAAAGACTTGCAGGTGTGAAAAACAGAGAAAGAGTTTTGAGAACAGATGAATTGTTTTTAGAAAGGACAGGAGACCGGAGGCAACTTATGCCCTCGACGTTTCACTTCGTTCCCAAAACTCTTCAAACAAATACTAAGATCATTCTGAGTTGTTCTTTTAACTTTGGCATATTTAAAATACACCAGCTTAGTCAAATCATACACATATTAAGAATATACTGTTCATATGGATAACCGGTGATGCTTTGATTCATCATATGAAGAAGTGAATAATATTCTAACAGCATAAACCATGATCAATACAGTATATTGAAGTTATTGTGTTGATTAATTCTGAATTAATACAAATTAAAGAAAGTCTCTTCTGATTTGTGTCTCTTAATACAAAATAAATGTAATAAAATAGTGTCCACTTGTCTCCTTGAGAGCTCAAGAAAAGTGTAACACTCAAAGTTTCAGAGAGATGTGAAAAGGTGTACTTGAAGGTCAAGCATGAGGTGCTGTATCACTACAATGGAAAACTTTTTAATACACGATGCAGCTTTGAAAAAAACGTGCTGGAGGTTCATGTGGGTTTATCATTCTTAGCATCGAATAAACAGAAATTATTGTTAGTACTTGAATGTATTAAAGCAATCGAAGGGTTATTATTCAGCCAATACAGTTATTGGACACTCGATCAATTGAAAAGTGATCTAAACACGGCTTATTTCATCCATCGTAGCTAAGTGAGGATAGCTTCATGTGGCTTCTCTTTGTTGTTGTGCTAAGCTAAAAGCTACGCCCGATCGCGCGTTTGAGATTTATCATTTTAAGACAGTAAATCATCCAAAACTCTCATTAATAAACCCTCCCTGAATAAAAAAACTTACTGATGTTACTTGATCGTGCAGACAAAATTTAAAAATACATAACAAGCAACGTGTTTGCTCCTGATTTTCTGTCTGCTAATTTTTTTTTAGCATCGCACATGAAGAATCCTCCGTGATAATTGGCTTAATACACTCACAGTATATAAAGTAAAACAACATGAGCTCACGTTAAATATATAGTTTATCATCTAAAACACTACACAGCTCCAATTATGTTTACACAAAGACTTACTCTTTTCCTGGATAGTTTTCCGACGGTAGCTTTCCTGCGTTGTTTAGATGTGGTAGCTGTGAGACTTTCTTCTGTAGATATTCTTTTAAAAATGGTAGGAATAGAATCCGGTTTTAAAAGTCTTCTGAATCTTACTGGAATCACCAGAACTAACTTCACCTTCCAAAACTGAAGACAAATCGCTTAGATCAACACTAGAAATGCTGCACTCGTCTGATTCGACATGCTCCGCCATTAAATATTTACATATATTTACATGCGCGTTGGAGCAGTGGCTTCCCAGGGGCACGTCACTGATGACGTATGCGGAAATTCTCGGATTTCTAGGGGCGTATCCCAGTGAAAAAATTACCATAACTTGTAATGAAATTTTTATATATTTATAATTTATTTAGCAAAAACGAACATAGCTTAATGATATAAGATATAATGTATATGTTGTGACAAATATGCAAATTTCCAACATCATGTCACAATACCTTTAAACCCTTCCCACACTCTTGCAATATTCTACACATTGTTCCTAAACGCTCTAAAAGAGCACAGCATGTCATAATCTCCGTGCTCTCTGCCACCTGCCAGCTCTCTCGGCCACGCCCACTTCTCCGCTGCAGAGCGGAGACCATGACGGGCTGCAGGAGGGAGCTTCTCCCTGCACCTATAAAATTAATAATAATGAATTCCATTTATAATGCACTTTTCATTAATAAAAATCTCAAAGTGCTACCTATGTGCTGCACACAGGTGCAGCAGGTGCTAAATAACGTAAAATTATTTATTTTAAATAAAAAAACTCCATGCTGATCTTGTGGCTGGCTCATCCATCAATCAGCCAGCTGTGTGTCATATACAATCTTACTTTGAAAAACTGCAAAAAGAGCGAGTCCGCGAAAGTTGAACTACAAAACACGACTAAAGTACATTATATCTTTGCTATTTTTGGGTGTAACTAGGACCTTAAGTGCACAATTTTGTGCCACCTCTTGTACCACATTTAATGTGAATGACAATAGTCAACTTGAGCCTTGATCAGGTAGAAGTTGATTATACATTAAAACATAAAAAATAAAGCAGACAAACAGAGCAGGTTATCTGGCCATTGAATAGTGGGAGGCGACCCTTTGTTGCTAAAGGGTTTTAGTCCCGGACATGAACAATAAGAGACACAACCTCAAACTAACAGACATCTCTGAACATCTGCATCTCGGAGATGTTCATTCTATAAAATGAACGGTAGACAGCGGGGTCTTACCATGCCATATGGCTCCGTGTCCGTCCCACAGAGTTGCCAAGGTTTTTCTAGCTCCATCCCACAGGTTATTGCAGTAAGCCTCTTTCAGCTGATTCTTCCTCTAACAGAATAAAAAATCAAACATGGCAAATATTGTTAGGACCCGTTTTCTTATCCATTAGTCAACATTTATTAACCATCCTGGTTGTCAAACAATATTTATTCACCCCTTTGGCCTTCTCTCCGTTTTGTTGCCCTACAACCTAGAATTTAAAAGGAATATGAGGTTGTAACTTGTAACTTTTAATTTACGGTACACAACTTTGAAGATAAAAAGTTAGACTGAAGTCAAAGCTTTAACTTCTTTGTTTGGCTTTTCCCTCTTCAGGGGGTCTCCACAGCGAGTCATCCTCTTCCATCTCACTCTGTCCTCACTCCATCTACCTCCATGTCCTCTCTAACTGCATCCATCTCCTCTTTGTATTTTTCCTGGCAGCTGCATTTCTAACATCCTTCTACCAATATACCCACTGTCCCTCCTCTGGACATGTCCAAACCATCTCAGTCTGGCCTCCCTAACTTTATCTCCCAGTTGTTCAACATGTGCTGTACCTCTGATGATCTCATTCCTGATCTTATCCATCCTTGTCACTCCTAAGGAGAACCTCAGCATCTTCATTTCTGCCACTTCCAGTTCTTTCTCCTGTCTTTTTGTCAATGTCTCTGTCTCCAGACCATACAACATAGCTGGTCTCACCACTGTCTTGTAAACTTTTCCTTTGACCTTTGCTGACACCTTTTTGTCACAAATCACTCCTGAAACTTTTCTCCATCCACTCCATCCTGCCTGGACTCTCTTTTTCACCTCTTTACCACACTTCCCATTTTCATGGACAGTGGACCCCAAGTACTTGATGTCCTGCACCTTTGTGACCTCCTGTGACAGGTGGATCTTATGTATTTAATTATGATGTATCTGAAAGTAATGGTTGAGAGAGAGAAAAAAAACGCACCCACCACTTTTCTTTTTATTATTATTATAAAAACAAGTCACATTTTATGATTCCTGATTTGGAGCATTTGCACCCTGCTTGTATAATGGTAGGGGGGAACCCCCGACCCCTGGTCGACAAAAACTGAAACTGCACAGAGATGAGATGAGAGATGAGCACAAACTAGACATGGCAAGGCAAGTAATGTAGTGGAAACACTGAATTATTGTTTTTGATTAAATTAAAATTGCTTTTAAATTTCATGTTATAAGGCAACATAATGGAAAGAATACCAAGAGGGCTGAATACTTTTGTAGCTCACTGTATTTCAGTAAGACTTTTAGTCCTTGCAGCATTTCTGTTCAGTGTCCTGAGACGACTTCTGTTGTGAATTGGTGCTATATAAATAAACTGAATTGAATGTCTGTTCCAGCATGATTCTTTCATTCCTCTTGTCTCAAAAGCATACATCCACCTCTCCAGGCTCTCTTACACCTGCTCCCTACTCTCACTATAGATGTCACTAAACTTAGTCAAAAGTAATGGGACTCCTGCCTACCCTCATATGGGGGTGGGTGGTCAATTTGGCCCCACTTGAATCCATTTGTTCCTCTGACTTGTAGTGGGCATGACCATGCCCGCTCTGATACTTGAACTGTCCCAGTGACACCTTTTCACTGATACTCTCAGAAAAAGGACATTAACACTATTTTATTACATTATTTTGAATCAAAACACAATAAGTCATAAGAGACTCTCTTATTCCTCTATTTTTGTGTTAATGAATAACCTTGTGTTACTTGTATAAGCATTATTGAATTCAATGTTTGTTAAGTCAAAGACTGTTTAATTCAAACTGTTTAATTCAAGTTGGAAATCCAATGTTATTTCAAAATAATGATCACTTCTTCATATGATGAATCAAACGGTGAAAGTGAATTAATATGTCAGACTGAACTCGATCAGTTTTGTTAGAAGTTAGAATGCAGTTTCAATCAGTTGTTTTATGAAGCTGGCTCCAGTCAATCTGTTTCTCTCTCTTCATTCTAAACAACTTCTTCTCTGTTCTAAAAACTGATATCCGAGTGACCTTCATCCCACTGGTTCGTTTGGACCAATGGGGAAACAACAAGTCACTGATCTGAGATCCTTCCTTAAAGTTCTAAGCTGTTGCTGGAACTGACGGAGTTTGCTGAGGTCCTCAACCCATGATGAGGTTCCCCAAAGAACTGATGATCGTCTGGTCAACACGCTAATGACCACGTCATTCAGTTAAAGGCTTATAACATGCCAAGTTATAAGTCATCTTCAACAGCTGAAAAAGCTCTCTTTTATTGACATTCCTTTAAGGAACGTCTTATCTTGAAAACAACACCAGGAGCTGCCGTTACTTTCGGTTCGAGTCAAGGCGCACGTCTGGAGACGCTGAGAATGGTAAACGAACTGACCAAACTGGACCGAGGGAGACTGACCATCTTCACGAGGTAAAAGTCGTCAAATGCTTTGCCAAGGGTACCAACGTGTAGCCGAGTTCAGCCGGAGAGCTGCCATGCTTCTGGTTAAACACATCAAGATAACTCCCTGACTCTTAACTTCTTTTCCTCCATTTACTTCCTCCTAAACCTTTATCTTCCTAAGCCAGAAACTAAGTTAATGTACCTGCAGAAATGAGTAAAATATCATCTTTCACTTGTTCTGTTGTTCCTATATTTCATCTGTGCTGAAGTTAATTATAGGAAAAATAATCAACCAATCATGTACAAATGTGTGATGTAATTTACAATTCTGTTAAATAAATGGTCCAGTCCTGCTGTGCCAACATAAGTTTAACGTTTCCTGTGAATTACATCTGGTCAAGGTATAGAATTATTGGTATTAAGCTGAAAAAGAGAGAACTCGTTTAATTAATGATGTATTTTTGTTTCAGTCTAAACCCTGCCAATTTATACATCTAAAATATAGGTAAGTCAGTAAACTGACCTCATCCTATATTACTACAGACTGTACATCTCACCACCGTCTTTGTCCTTAAACACATCCTGCCCTCACATACTTGCCCACTACTTCTGACTTCCTCATACAGAACTAGTTTTCTCTCTTGGCCACCAACATACTGTATGCTTTCTCTACATCTTCCAAGACAGCATGAAATTAGTCTCCTATATTATGAAGATGTTTCCTTAAAACACTTGTTACAAATGATATTGTAAAAATAAATATCAAACTGGTGATTCACATTTGCAATTTTGTACTACTGGGAATTTACATATCTCACGCCACATTTGTAAATATTGTAGACAATAGGACATATATAGGACATACACTTTTACTATTTTATGCTTATATTTATTAAATGTTTTAGTGTCTAGTGTTTAGATGGTTACTGTTGCACCGAGGGACTGAGAGAAACGCAATTTCAATCCTGTGTATGTCCTGTACAGTTCTGACAATAAAGTTGACTTTGACTTTGATATGTACTTGTTTGCATGTCTACGCAATATACAAATATTTGCCCATTCTAAAACCGTTGCATTATATACTGTGTAAACTCACTACCCCCCACCCCACCCACACACACACACACTCATTTGACAGCTTTTTCATGCATACAAGTCAGTTCTCTAAGGCTTTCAGGTAAAGATGAGTATACTGTGTACGGGGGGGTCCGTGGGTCCTCCCCAAAGAAAATTTGGACTAAAAGAGAAGCCATTTCCTGCATTTTGGTTTATTTTAACTGGTTGTTAAACATCAGTAAACATTTGATTAAATCAATTAAAAACAGGTTTCTCTTGTGACGAGGCTCAATGAGACTAACAACCTGTAGCCTATAAATAAAGGATGAATTGAAATTACTATTTTAGGGAGCAGTGAATTATAGCATTCTGTCAAGCGTCCCA
>JBBPBX010057833.1:0-15031 GCA_038048925.1 Garcialebias charrua
TATATATATATATATATATATATATTGCAGTTACAGGATTCACAGATACAGTACTTAATTATAAAAGAACAGACCTGAAGCAACAGTTTTTTTTGTGTACCTCAGAAATAAACAAATAAAATAAACACAACATGTGCATTTTTTGGTTTATTTTTCAATCAATGATAACTTGAGTAGTCAATTAATGTTATGTGCTTTAGTTTGACTATCATTTATAAAATGTGTACTTCTTCAAAGTCGTACTAGCTTCTTAAAACACAGCCCTGTAGTGAACATGTTGGGTTGCTTTGACTTACACTCAAACAGTGGGGCTTCTTGCTCTTCCTCATTGACGGGAAACACTCAGCCCTAACTGTGACTTCTCCTGCCTCCTTGTTTGAAACTAACATTTGTGTTAGTAAGAAACATTGTACAGACAAAAGACGTTTCCTCAACAATTTAGCAAGGTTAGCTATGTTAGCCGTGTTAGCCTACATGATGCAGTTTGGTGAACTGAAAACAAATACCGACTTACCTTCGTAGTTATTTATGTAATTGGACACATACAGCTTGAATCCTTTGTCCTTTTTAGACGTGGGGGCTTTAGATAAGGTGTGAATTATTCTGTACACATCATTAATAGAGACATTCGGCAAGTCCTGCAGAGATCGTGTGAAAAACGCCATGGCTTATAGTGTTGTTGTCCGCAAACCGGAAGTGCGTCTTACGGGCTAAGAATGCGGAAGTGCTGGAACGGAAGTCCGTGGCATATAGCCTATTTCGGTCCTGTGTATGTCCTGTACAGTACATATTGCAGATCTGACAATAAAGTTGACTTCGACTTGACTTTGATATATATATATATATATATACAGTATATATATAGTTATAGTTATATATATAGTTATATATATAGTTATATACAGTATAATTATATAGTTATATGTAGAGAGAGAGCTAGAGGAGGTGGCTGTAGAAAGAGATGTCGGGATCCCCCTGCTCAAGCTGCTGCCACCAAGCCCGAACTCCAGAACAAGAAGAAGATGATGGATGGATGGATGGATGGATGGATATTCTTTATTTTAACTACCAAAGTGGTGATGTGACTCAAAATGCTCTGCATGATTTTCCTCATGTTCTTTCCCAGTAAAAAATACTAATAGTATGTATATTTTCTGGTACTTCACCAACGATTACCATTTCAGTTTGAGCTAATTTTGGCACATCTGAATAAGCTTGTTAGCATGTGAGCCAAGTTTCCCAAAGAGTTATTTTATTACCACTGAATACTTTGCAAGTTAAATTTTAGATGAAGAAATAAATTGATACCCCCCTCCCCCCCTCAGAAAACTACTTTGAAGTTAAGAGCACAATATATTTTTTGAAATGTTACCCTTAAACTTAAATAATCAAGAATGCAAAGCCATTGCAAATGAGTATGTGTGTTCTTTTAATCTACAGCAAGAGTGCTTTTTGCTGGTGCAAACTCCAGTTTGTTCTAAACATCTGCTCATTTAATAACACAGATGCACTTTACTTATTCACACTGTGGTGAGCAAGGTGTTGCAAATCTGTGTATGATATTTGCCGATCTCTGGGGATTGATGGAGCAGAAGTGGTGGAGTTAATGCGGTGTGTCACTGTTGAAGACACCGCTGTGGGAAGTCTTGCTGGTACTGATTAATCATTAACCGGATGCTCTAAACTTTGTTGCATCCTCCACCACTTCTCTCCTTTCATTATCCTGTTTTTCTTTAACCTCTTTTGAACTGGATCCTTAATGAGTGGGACACATTACAGTACTGTACCCTGCTAGTAAGTGTATTTATAGTCTGAGTAAGATGCATTTGTCCACTGAAAAACCCTTTCATATGTGACCCATTGATTACAGGTCAGGTCTCACAGTCAGTCTGTAAACTGTGACCATCAGCATGTGGGCAAAACTGATGACTTTCTGCAAATATTGTTAGACACGTGCATGTCCAGTGCCAGTGTGTGGTTTAGTGTTGACGTCTGTAGAAACAGAGGGACATACTTGAGGTGAAAAAGTGCAAAGTAAGTAACCCAATGGATTCAAAATATGGTAGGATGCTGTTCCTTTGTCCTCACTTGTGCTGCTTTTATGGACAGCAAAATTTCGCTCATTTTTCTGGCTTTCTTATTAAAGAGGGTGTAAAAACTCTCTGCATGTTGGTCACAGACCCACTCAATGTAGGGGTTCTAGGTCCTGGGGTCTACATGTCTAAAAATATGACACTCAAAGCCACAGCAAAAGCCAACGGTCATGGTTACCTTGCAACGATGTTCTTTAAAGGGGACCACACATGCAAAATTCACTTTTTAATGTTTTTTTTACTCAACTTTGGGTATTTACTTCATAAAAAAACAGTCCTAAGGCCAAAAAAATGCACCCAGTGGTTTATTTACTCTAAGTAGATTTATTTTACTGTGATAATTTAGGTTTCGTTTTGAAAACAATCGCGCTTGTGACGTCACAAGCGCTAGGACAACCCACCACAACCTGAGTCCAGCCCCTCACCTAGCAACCCCTGGTTAGGCTCAACCCACTTCTGTATTAAACACATGACTGTTGTTTTTCATGATTTCATCTCATCTTTTGTTTATATGTTCTTAATTTCATGTGTACAGCACTTTGTTGCAGCTGTGTTTTTTAAATGGCTTTATAAATAAAGTATAATTGTTATTTTTATGTTTTAGTTCAATTTTTAGTGTATTTGCGATCGCTCCCAACGCGCAGCCGGCAAAAATTAAACGAGCGGACCCCCGGCGTAGGGACCGGCGGCAACGGGACCCTCTTCTGGCGCGATGGAGCGGAGCTTCAACTGTACAGCCTCGTTTCAGCCTCGCAGCAGCCTCGCAGCAGCGAGGACCTTCTCCTTACGGATTAATTTACGGGAGACACTTGGTGAACTTTGTGTTGTCTTGACTGGAACAGCGATAACTCCCAAAATCGCCGCGTGCAACGAGCGGAGCTGGCGAACACCGGAAGAGGAACAAGCTAACATTAGCATCGGATTCGGGTGGTCTCATGCTAAAAGGAGCAGCAAATTGCGGCGCGCTCAGACGGGTTTCGGTAAGTTATCTTAAGCTAACACTAACAGTAAGTCAAATGAGTAATAAAAAAAGAGCTAATTTTAAAACAACAACACATTACAGATACTGGCTGTTACAGAGGGCGTAAACAGATCGTTGAAGGGCGTGGACTTCAGAACTTGTATCAGAAACCGGTCGTTCAAAACGAAAGTTAAAAATGGCAGAATTAAAAAGGGTATAATTAATTATCTAAGAATTATTTTGTGTATTAAAATGAATTAATATTGTGAAGATAGCACACATACATAACATAAAAAATTTAAAGACCTATATGTGGTCCCCTTTAAATACAGTAATGTTCATGAATGAAGTTATTTCCATCGTTTCCACACTGCCTCAATTTTTGCCCATGATTCCTAGAGGCCAGTCAAGGGTGAGAGAGTTCCCCTCACCTTAATGCCGCGGCGCTTTTCAGCTGCACATGAATCAACGGCGCCCGCGCCCGTTTCAGAGACTGGGTTTGTTTGCCTCTCTGCCTTGCGTGTGAACAGTGCCAACAGTGGCAGCATGTGTGTGTGAGAGTGGGAGAGATGTGTGGGACTCAGCGGGGTGCTTGTTCTGGAGGGTGGGTACAGTACAGGGTTTTACTGTACTGCTTCCAACCACAAAGCGGAGCGCTGAGTAGCGCTGCAGATTTAGCACCTTCGGCCTTTCCAGAGGCCTTCTCTGGAAAGAGAGTGCCTGCTCCTGATGACAGGAACAGGGATGACTGGCACTCTACTGTTAAAACGAGGAAACCCACACTTTATGAGAAAATTAGGTCTTAATGGCCCATATTAGGTGAATATTTCTTCATTGCCTCTTCTTGGAACTTGTGGTTCAGGTTTAGGGTTTGATGATAAAAGTGTAAAAGTAGGTGAAGAAAAAGTGCTTAGAATCTTATTGATTGTTTATTATTACAACCACACACAAATAGATGCTGGGATGCATATGTAGGTATTGTATGTAGATTTGTAGATGCGTATGTGACTGCATATGTATGTATATGTATGTCTAAGGTATGGGTACAGTATATATATTTATATTTATAGAAACTTACTGCAAAGCCATGAATATTCTAAGTTCTTTATACACATGTATTTTGTTGCTGTGTTTTGTCATGTTCTTTGCAGGTCTGCAGGACAGCGGTCGGGTGTTTTTGCCTGGTGCTTTCTTTGTGTATATTTCTTATACTTCATAGTCTTACTTTCCGTCTTTCCTTTCTTTCTATCTTTAAAAAAAAAACTCCACTAAATAGTTATTAAAATAAATATTTGGAGGTAATAATGGTGTGGAGAGGGTAGCTGTAAGGGGAGAAGGGAGGCCATAACAAAAAAAAAAAGAATCTTATTGATTGTGGGACAATGTTTGAAACATTTTTCTCTGCTTTTTATTAAGTAAGTGAACAATGTCTTAATCGCACTTAGTTTTAATGGTAGGCAACTTTTTAGATTAAAGGTTTAACGTTTAAAACAAACTGACAATTTGCACAAGTTTTTTTTTTACTTTTTACCATAAGTTTGACTGTTGCTCCCTTCTTAGTGTTCAGATCACTGTCATCTTGAGTTGTTGTCTCATCATCAAGCCTTTTAGACTCGCATTATGCCCTGTCCATTCATTCGTTCATCCATCCATTCGTTCATCCATCCATTAGGTTTATCCGCTTCTTACTTTTTGGGTTGCGAGGGTCACTGGTTCCCTTTGCTGAATAAATTAATGATCCTTTTTATCATCTCTTTGCTCAAATAAGCCACTCTGAGGACACGAGAAGACTTTTCAACCCAGTTTTTTCTTGCAAAGGGGCAGAGTCAAAACAGGCTTAAACAGATGTTACATTGAAGCTCTGGTCCTGAGGTCTGCCCACGGACAGTATAAAGAAGTGCCTTTTTATAAGGCTATAATCATATATAATGCTTATAATTCATAATTCTATAATGCTCAGACCGAGGCGAGGTCAAGACAACCTCTGCTTTCCAGCTTACGGAGGCTTGGAGTTGATCAGGTGTGCAGGCTCCTCTTTGTTCGGACAAAACAACTCTAACTCACACACGGTTCATTAATTCAACAATAGTAAGTGATAATGTCCATGACCTTTACCTAAATTCCCCAGGCACCCATGTCCAGCTATCACTGTGCAAGAGGTGGGCGACACCCTGGACAGGTCTCCAGTCCATCACAGGGACACATATGAAACAAACATTTGCTCTCTCACTCACACTTAGGGGCAATTTAACCAATCAGCCTAACATGCATGTTTTTGGTCTGTGGGAGGAAACCGGAGCACCCGGGGAAAAAAAACACGCATGCACAAGAGAGAACATGCAAACCCACAAAGATGCAGATATTCTTCTCAAGATGCAATATCATAAACAACATAGGTACAAAAAAATAAAATCCAAAAGTGCACGTGAAGTAGAATGTTCTTGTAGACACTGTGTATTTGTCCAAATTTACTGCAGTTTTTAAAACAAAGTCTGATGCTTCAGTATAGTACTGCTTTTGATCTGACAGTTTATTGCCTGATGAATAATCTGCACAAGGTGAGACATCAGAAGATGTTTGAATGAAGTATGGGGATGACTGTGGGAACTATTTCCAAGTCTGATTGTTCTGGTTTGATTGAAACGGTGGCGCCTCCCAGAGGGCAACAGGTTAGACAGGTGGGACCCAGAGTGGGAGGGTCGGCCGATGCAGCAGGAGGTGTGCAGGTCCTTCAGGGAGAGGAGGCAGCAGGCAGTGAGCTTCTTTGTGTTTTCCTGCTGGCCTCAGTGCAGCTGTTTTACCACAGTGGTACTTTAACTGCAGTGCACTCTCAGTAACAAACCAATAGAAGGTCAGAAGTTAGAAGGCAAAACCAAGGATCAGCTCATTAATCTATAATTAGGGTAAATAAGACTGCTAAAACATGCAATGCTGCTTTTATTCTGCACCAGGGTCCAAATGCTTTGTCTGCAAATATATGTGTGCAAATTCTAGTTTATGTTGTTGTAAGAATAGGTCATTACACAACCATGCATAATAGGCTTTGATGCAAATGACCTAAAATTGAGAATAAATGGTACAGATTGCATCTATATTGTTTTCCATACCTTAGATTTGTTGTTCGTTCATTTTCTACACCTGTTTGAAGTCGTAGGGAAGCTGGAGCTCCATCTCAGTTATTACAGAGATACAGTCTAAACAGATCAAATGACACTAGCTACTCTGCACACACACTTTAGAATCATCAGTTAACCAAGCATGAAAAGAAAAACCGCAGACACAGGAGGAACTTGCAATCTCCACTAAAAAATCTCTACTGAGGACAAATTACAGTATAAGGCAAGACTACATCACCTATAGGAAGCTTACTTTGATTAGTTTTTATCTGAGAAATCTGCTTTTTATTCATTATGTTGTTACAGTTGACACAATTATTATTATTATTTATTTTTTTTGTGAGAAAACTATTGCCATTATTTATGTAAATCCTGAGTTCTGAGTTCCTTAGGGCTCTGGATGTTGTGGGGTTGTGTTGGCTTACGCGACTCTGCAATATCGCGTGGACATCGGGGGCAGTTCCCTTGGATTGGCAGACTGGGGTGGTGGTTCCCCTATTCAAAAAGGGGGACCGTAGGGTGTGTTCCAACTATAGAGGGATCACACTCTTAAGCCTCCCTGGTAAGGTCTATTCAGGGGTTCTGGAGAGGAGGGTCCGTCGGATAGTCGAACCTCGGATTCAGGAGGAGCAGTGTGGTTTTCGTCCTGGTCGTGGAACACTAGACCAGCTCTACACCCTCAACAGGGTCCTGGAGGGTGCGTGGGAGTTTGCCCAACCAGTTTACATGTGCTTTGTAGACTTGGAAAAGGCATTCGACCGCGTCCCTCGGGGGGTTCTGTGGCGGGTACTCCGGGAGTATGGGGTACCAGGCCCATTGATATGGGCTGTTAGGTCCCTGTACGACCGGTGTCAGAGCTTGGTCCGCATTGCCGGCAGTAAGTCAGGCTCGTTTCCGGTGAGAGTTGGACTCCGCCAAGGTTGCCCTTTGTCACCGATTCTGTTTATAACTTTTATGGACAGAATTTCTAGGCGCAGCCAAGGTGTTGAGAGGATCCGTTTTGGTGGCCTTAGAATCGCTTCTCTGTTTTTTGCAGATGATGTGGTCCTATTGGCTTCATCAGCTCGTGATCTACAGCTTTCACTGGAGCGGTTTGCAGCTGAATGCGATGCGGCCGGGATGAGGATCAGTTCCTCCAAATCCGAGGCCATGGTCTTGAGCCGGAAAAGGGTAGCGTGCCCTCTCCGGGTCGGGGAGGAGGTCCTGCCCCAAGTGGAGGAGTTTAAGTATCTCGGGATCTTGTTCACGAATGAGGGAAAACTGGAGCGTGAGATCGATAGGCGGATAGGTGCAGCGTCCGCAGTGAAGCGGGCGCTGTACCGGTCTGTCGTGGTGAAGAGAGAGCTGAGTCAAAAGGCAAAGCTCTCAATTTACCGATCGATCTACGTTCCCACCCTCATCTATGGTCATGAGCTTTGGGTTATGACCGAAAGAACAAGATCTCGGATACAAGCGGCTGAAATGAGTTTTCTCCGCAGGGTGTCTGGACTCTCCCTTAGAGATAGGGTGAGAAGCTCAGTCATCCGGGAGGGACTCGGAGTAGAGCCGCTGCTTCTCCACATCGAGAGGAGCCAGTTGAGGTGGCTCGGGCATCTGGTTAGGATGCCTCCTGGACGCCTCCCTGGTGAGGTGTTCCGGGCATGTCCCACCGGGAGGAGACCCAGAGGAAGACCCAGGATACGCTGGAGGGACTATGTTTCTCGGCTGGCCTGGGAACGCCTTGGGATTCCCCCAGAGGAGCTGCTCCAAGTGGCTGGGGAGAGGGAAGTCTGGGCCTCCCTACTTAGGCTGCTACCCCCGCGACCCGACCCCGGATAAGCGGAAGAAAATGGATGGATGGATGGATGGATGGATATTTATGTAAATTATTTCCATTGCTCAATTGTCTAGTTTGGTTTGACTCTTTTTCATTATGGGTAAACTTTAGTATCCCCCAGTATGTTACTGCAGTAAGCAGCCTATTTCACAGGCTTTATTTGTAAATTTTGTTGTTACCATTCAACATTCAGGCTACATTTTCTCTCCCTTCTTTGCTAATTTTTCCCTATATTTTATTCTGTGTTCAGCCATCATCAACCACTCTAGTGCCAATAACCTTTCACTGAATGAACATACAGGTCAAACATGATCATTGTATATCAGATGTGTTTTATTGGCATTCAAAAATGGGTTCAGTCATCAAGGTTTGTTGCTTCTGATTATGCAGACATGTTGCATTATATATAGCTTAGGATTTATTCAGCCAGTTTTCTTCTTCGTTAGCATAGCATCACCACCATGTGCTCAACACATGCTATTGTATGCACCTAAAAAAAACGTGCAGTGACGCATTTATGTTGGTACGTGTCACTTCGTCTGTGAATTAGGTTTCAGGGGGGGGACTCGAATGATGTCACGGGTTGCACGGTGGTCTGCTGCCAACACACACCCAGTGACTTCTGCTACTAGGGCGCAGTTCTTTGCACCTATTTTTACATACATGCACATTTTTTTTGTCTTTAGTTCCCCCCCTGTTTACTCTTTGTCATCGACTGCAAAGACTGGAAGGACACGGGACAGATCTGAGCATGAGACTGATCAGGCCATTTAAGAGTCTGAGGTGGGGTAAGAAACTAACAAGCAAAGAAATAACTACAAAGACAACATCAAAAGAAAATAATGATCAGTTCAGTGGTAATAACTATCACATGGAGAATGAAACAAAACACATCAAGACAGTCAGGTAAGGAAATAAACCAAACTTGCTGGGAATTCCGATTTTTTTTTTCCCCCCATGTCAATGCAGCATGGTACGTGTTTTATTTGTACTTTTTTTTATTTATTTTAGTTTGAATTGTTTTCCGTCCCTGCTGATTTCACGGAGTGTATTTAGACACTTTAGCAAAACCAGCACTCCATAAACTGTTAGAAACCAACCATTGTTTTATTCAAAAACAGTTCAGGAGTTTAGCCATGGATAGCTGAGACTGCCTTGACCTGGTCCGTGTCATTAAACGCAACACCACAGATGTAATCACTGGGTAATGTAAGTCCACTGTTACATCATTTCTTCCTGTAGTTTATGAAAATATGTAACTTCTGATCTTTTCAATGTAACCGCACATCATCAAGGTTCATGCTCAGTAATCCAGGTAAGCATGAACCTTGATGTCTTGAACCACTTTGGCTGTGGCTGCATGGAAGGAATCGACAGGACAGCCCCCAGAAACCATCTTATCACCAGCAAACTGGTTGGTCCACTATAGGAGTGTGCAACTTAGTGGGGAAAACAGTTTGTTTGTGACTCCTCAGACCGATAAAGCCTTTTGGATGAAGGGCAAAACGTCTCTCAACAATTTAAACAAAGCTGTCCAGATGACCTGACTGCACATTGTTGGGTAATAGCAAATCAAAAACGCAAAGAAGAGAGAATAGTTTGTTAAAGTTGGATGAGGAAAAGGATGAAAATGCTGGATGTTTCTCACTCTGAACTGTTAACTTTACTTGCTTTTTGCTACAAGTCTGAGGACCTTGGTGACACTTTACAAAAAGGTACACAACATTTGATTAACTACTAGGGAACGCCTCAGGAGCGAATCAGGAGCTAATAGGCAGTTAACCAGTACTTACTGGGGAACACATAGCCAAGCTTATTAGGGGACTACTGGTTAGTTACCTTGTAAATGAAGAGGAACTAATCAAGAGCTAATGGGTAGTTAACCAGTACAGGTACTTACTGGTAAACACACAGCCAAGCATTATTAGGGGACTACTGGTTTGTTACCACCAGAACAAATAGTAATAATGATTGGTTTCTCAGTAAGTACAGGTAGTCCCCGACTTACGACGGAGTTCCGTTCCTACGTGGCGTCGTAAACCGAATTTCGACGTAAGTCAGAACATACGTACAAACTGCACCTTATACGTACAGTACTGTATTTTACCAAGCACTTAGCCTATCCTAACACAGTGCCCTACATAATTATCAAAAAACACATACATTATTTTGGAGCCATAATGAAGGAAAAAATAGTTAATTTCCTACTGGAAAGCTGGTGGAATACGTTTTCCTCCGTCCATCCTATTTGTTTACAATGTAAAACTTGGTCCATCTGCCGTATTCTGACGTAAAACCGCCGTCAACCTCGGTCCAGAGCGTTTACTTTTCCACTGCTTCGCTGGTTCTGCCTCGGTCCAGTCCGGTCTGCCTCGTGAACCTGGTCCAGAGCGTTTACAATAAGGTCTCCCCCGGTATTATTCCACTGCTCCCGTCAAGCCGCCGCTGTTTCTGCCGTCAAACTGGAAGTAAAACCGGAACTCGGCTTTTCAAAATAAAATTTTCAAAATATTTTTTATTTTTATTTTTATTTTTATGGGAGGTGCGTCGTAACTGAGAAACGTCGTAAGTCGAGGACGTCGTAACCCGAGGACTACCTGTACTTATTATGCTTCACTACATCAGTGAACAAAATACCGATAATAGCCAGGCAATGATTTGGTACTCAGTAAGTGATAGTCAGACATAGTTAAGATGACACCAGTACAAGATTATGAAACTGATAATGTCTTTCATCAATATATTTACAAAAAGAAAATCCAATAAAACCAGTAATCACTAGGAAACAGGTTTTTGACTATTACGAGCTGTGACTTCACTGGTGCAGGGTTTATTCAGAACCCACATGGAGAATTTCTCCTCTGTTTCTGTGGTAACAAACCAGTACTGTAGTCCCCTAACAAGGCTTGACTGTGTGTTCCCCAGTACAGTACTGGTTAACTACCCATTAGCTCCTGATTCGTTCATGAGGCGTTCCCTAGTAGTTAATCAAATTTTGCGTACCTTATTGTAAAGTGTTACCAAGACTTTTATTCAGATTATTAGAACAAGGGTGAACTCTGAACAAAACTATTGCAAATGTTGCAAGCAGAATATTTTATGCGACCAGAGAGCTCTGCCATTTAAATTTTTTGTGCTTACGTTAAACAAAAAGAAGCACTTCTTGAAGCAATGCAACTTGCCTCTTGCCTTGCATGTCAAAGTTTTGAAGTTATTCACAGTATGTGTTAGGATGACTCTCAGCTACTACTATACTGTACCAAATTTCAGCTCAATATCGGAACATGAATAAGCAAAAAGACTGAGTTATAGCCAGATTTGTATTTCTGAATGTCAGCTGGCCGTCTTGTATCATGTTGACTCCAGAAGTTAATCAGTTGTAGAGGCACATTCAAAGATTTCAGTTTCATGAAAATCTGTTCAGTGGTTCATGGATTTTTTTTGTTGCCAACAGACAGAAACACAAATATACACTCACACACACATTCTTGTGGCTTTTGTTCAATGTGTGGCTGCCAGTTCTGCCATCACACTTCTAAAGAACACAAAAATGCACAATAAATCTTTTTTTCCCTCACCTATACACACATGTTCCTCCTTCCTGAGAAACCTGATGGAGCAAGGGAGTGTCTGTGGCTCGATGTAGCAGTGGTTAAACCTGGCATTGACCAAGACGGAGCCTGACAGCACTTTCTGTCAAATGAGTATTTATGTAACAGACGACGCAGACATGGAGGTCAGGGCTGTGCCACCACCTACCATGTAATTAGTGAGAGGTTCAGGGACTCTGCGAACGCTCAGCTAACAGCACAGGACACTACACGGAGACATTTGAGTAGAGTAACACAAACTGGGTGCTAACTCTTAATTGTGTGAATGTTGATTTTTCAGGGGTAGGATACTGCAGTTGAATGATTTTAGCAATTTAGCTACTTTTAGCTATTTGCTACTTTTACCTATAAGCTTTCAGCTAGTCTTTTGATACTTTTAGCAACAATGTTGCTACTTGCTTAGCCCTTTTTCTATTTTTATTACCCCTTTGCTACTTTTAGCTAGTCTTTTGTTACTTTTAGCTTTCAGCTAGTCTTTTGATACTTTTAGCAACAATGTTGCTACTTTTATAATTTGCTTAGCTCTTTTCTATTTTTCTTACCCCTTTGCTGCTTTTAGCTAGTCTTTTGTTACTTTTAGCTTTCAGCTAGTCTTTTGATACTTCTAGCAACAATGTTGCTACTTTTATAATTTGCTTAGCTCTTTTCGATTTTTCGTACCCCTTTGCTACTTTTAGTTAGTATTTTTGTTACTTTTAGCTTTCAGCTAGTCTTTTGATACTTTTAGCAACAATGTTGCTACTTTTATAATTTGCTTAGCTCTTTTCTATTTTTCTTACCCCTTTGCTACTTTTAGCTAGTCTTTTGTTACTTTTAGCTTTCAGCTAGTCTTTTGATACTTTTAGCAACAATGTTGCTACTTTTATAATTTGCTTAGCTCTTTTCTATTTTTCTTACCCCCTTTGCTACTTTTAGCTAGTCTTTTGTTACTTTTAGCTTTCAGCTAGTCTTTTGATACTTTTAGCAACAATGTTGCTACTTTTATAATTTGCTTAGCTCTTTTCTATTTTTCTTACCCCTTTGCTACTTTTAGCTAGTCTTTTGTTACTTTTAGCTTTCAGCTAGTCTTTTGATACTTTTAGCAACAATGTTGCTACTTTTATCATTTGCTTAACTCTTTTCTATTTTTCTTACCCCCTTTGCTACTTTTAGCTAGTCTTTTGTTACTTTTAGCTTTCAGTTAGACTTGATACTTTTAGCAAAAATGTTGGTACTTTTATCATTTGCTTAGCTCTTTTCAATTTTTCTTACCCTTTTGCTACGTTGACTAGCATTTTGTTACTTTTAGCTTTCAGCTAACATTCTGCGGCATTTCACAGCTTTTACTTTGTAGTAAAGCTCCTTTTGGCTTATAGCCAACCTTTTGCTACATTTAGCCTTCATAGCTAGCGTTTTGCTGCTTTTGGTTTTTATTAGCATTTAACTTATTTTGGCTTCAAGCTAGTGTTGTACTTCTTTTAGCTTTAACAACTCTGTTTCAGCTCTCTTCACATTTCATCAGTCATTAAACATTCACACTGCTTTTTCACAGAAAATGTAATTTTTCTACTTTTTGATCTGGCTTCTGTTTCTGAATTTGATAAAGACTATTGGGACTACTGCACATTTTGTTATGTAGAGAAAATAGATCAAATCAGTGAGAAAAGTCATGGTTTGGAAGCACTTAATTATTCCAAAACAGCAATTAGGCGTGATGGCCACAATATATTGATGATGATGTATTAGGTTAATTAAAGTCAAGTGATTACCCCATCAAAATGTTTGACTAATTATTGTTTATTCGTGGGAAAACTCGCTGGAATTGTGACTTTTTGGCTCTCGGCCTCTCTTCTAGGCTGATTTCTTGCCAGCAGCTACAAGAGACGCTTCATTTTTAGCTCAGCTGCATGATTGTATTGACCTTCTCTAGTCAGGGATGATTATATGGGAAGAACGCTTTTGAATGTTTAACTTCTTCTGTCATGTTGGGTTTCACTGCCGCATGCAAAGGTTAGTCTGCTAATAATTAAGCATTATTTAACATTCAGCAAGCAAAAATAAGTTTGTATTATTTATTTTAATAAAGTCTGAACCATTTAGGATGGGGAAAAGAAGAAGAAAGGAGTACAAAACAAAGATTTAGGCACAATAAGCGATTCAGAAGCTCTTTAAAATAACCCATTTTTTAAAATGAACTAATACAGCTACGGCTCATTTTCAGGGATAACCATGAAATGTACATTTTAAAACTTTTTGAACACTCTTACTTAAGACATGTTACAACAATAATCAAGCTTTGGCTGCTCAGAACAGGAGCCTATTTAGTTTTTCCAATCCATCCATCCATCCATCCATCCATCCATTATCTTTTACCCGCTTCTTCCATTTTGGGTCACGGGGGTCGCTGGTGCCCATGACTGGCAATCATTGTGTGAGGGGCGGGGTACACCCTGGACAGGTCGCAAGTCCATCACAGAAAAAAGAGATCATGATAACTGTATTTTGTTGAAAACATTAAGTGTTTGCGCTGTTGCAGGAACATACTGAGCTCTGAGAGGGCAGATCTTCCGCATGTATGAATGTTGGGTACATACAAATTGACACATGGAGCCACAGATTGCTCCTATTAAATGTCTGTCATAGTGAATAACCACAAACAGGGGGAATTCATGTACAGTGCGTCTGCCATCAATGAGAAAACAAGGCTTTGTCGCACAGCTGGAGGAGTTCCTTAACCAGCATGTTCTGCCCAAAAGCAAAGACACTCATCCAGTGAATGTCTTGATACTTACTGCTGTTAATCGTTATTATCCCTCGCCACCAAATGGCAAAAGCGGGTGATGATATTTTTTGCTCATGTCTGTGTGGGCATGTATGTGTGCACACATGACTACAGTATAGCTCAGTCAGCTGTACAGATATTAAGCTAAAATTTTGTGTGGTGGTAGCTGAGACTTGTTCTCAACTCATATTCTGAGTGCTAACAGACTCTGCAGGAATTTGTTTAGAATTTTGTCATTTACTTTTGGGTCAGCTCTGTCTGTTTGCTAATCATCTCATGAGCCGCTGCACATCAGATTCTGATGATATTTTCAAAAAATAAGGATTAAATGTACATCAAAGTCAGGTCAAAGTCAAAGTTTCTTTATTTGTCATACACACCACATGTGGTTGAAGGAAATTGTGTACACAGGGTCCCAGTTACATCCAACAAAGGTACAAATTGTAAAGAAAAACAGTAATTAAGATATGAACCAAGAAAAACGTTAAACTAAAAATATGCTAAGCTCTAGTACGGTAGTACAAAAACTATACGCCGAACAGCAGCACGAACATGAGTCTGTGTGAGCAGAATATCCCTATGGGTATGTTAGCAAAATATCTTATGAACAACTTTGTCTACAACTGATTAACTATTAGAGTCAGCTCAATTCAAGATGAGTGCCACAGCTAAT
>JBBPBX010057836.1:0-22292 GCA_038048925.1 Garcialebias charrua
CTTCAGTTCCTGGCATTTTGGGAATGAACATAATTCAGCGCATTTACCAAGAACTCTTTGGGGCACATGGTGGTTCGTTCTTTGACTTGCCTTCAGTTACAAAGTCTCCTGGTCCAGTTGTGGAAGCTCTGCAGCAGTGTCACCAAGCAGCAACTAAGTCCCCAGTGCTGTTAGCTGGTGCTGTTAAGGTCCGGGGCCCTCGAGCTGTGAGGATAACTGGTGGGGTTATGAAATTTGTAGCTGCAACCTGCCCTGAACAATTTACTGGTCAGGTTTTATTGTTCGAGCCCCCAGAGTCTGGCCTACCAGTTGGCTTATTGGCCTCGCCATGTCTCATTCAGGCTGTGCACGGCACTGTTTATGTTCCAGTCTTAAATGTGGGAACTACTGATGTTGTACTTTATCCCCGAACTCGCCTTGGTGTGTTGAGTCAAACTGAAGTGGTTAGCCTACCCCCTGATGTGATAGAAATAAGTCCTGGTGCTACAATTTCTTCTCAGGTGGCTTCTACTTCAGAGCAGAGCTTGATTGAACCTGTTGACTTGTCTGAACTGACAGAAACTGAACAACAGCAGGTTCAGTCACTTCTACAGAAGTATAGCTCTGTCTTTTCGGCTCATGAGGGTGACTTGGGATGCACTAATTTGGTTTCTCATGACATTCCCCTGTTGGATGAAGTTCCGGTCCGGCAGAGGTACAGACGCATTCCTCCCTCAGAGTACGAGGCTGCCAAGTCACACATCAATCAGCTCTTACAGAACCAGGTAATAAGGGAAAGCAGTAGCCCTTATGCCTCTCCCATCGTTCTTGTTAGGAAGAAAGATGGTAGCCTTCGTATGTGTGTGGACTACCGTCAGCTTAACAGCAAAACGAGAAAAGATGCTTTTCCATTG
Source organism: Garcialebias charrua (assembly GCA_038048925.1). Lineage (NCBI taxonomy): Eukaryota > Metazoa > Chordata > Actinopteri > Cyprinodontiformes > Rivulidae > Garcialebias > Garcialebias charrua. The sequence goes on from JBBPBX010057836.1 coordinate 894, forward strand.
CCTCGCATTGAGGAAAGCCTGGACCATCTCTCCGGGGCCCAGTGGTTTTCCACTCTAGACTTAACCAGTGGGTACAATCAGGTTCCTGTATCAGAACAGGATAAGTTAAAAACTGCTTTTTGCACGCCATTTGGACTCTTTGAGTGGAACCGTATGCCCTTCGGGCTTTGTAATGCACCAAGCACATTCCAACGTCTGATGCAGAGGATGTTTGGGGACCAACAGTGCCAGTCCCTTCTTTTATATTTGGATGACATCATTGTGTTTTCGGGTTCGGTCTCTCAGCACATGGAGCGTTTGGAAGCAGTCCTTGCTCGGCTTCAGAGAGAAGGTCTGAAAGTAAAACTGGGAAAATGTTCCTTTTTCAAACGACAGGTTAAATACTTGGGGCACCTTATCTCAGATAAAGGTGTAGCCACAGACCCGGCCAAGACTGAGGCAGTGGCTAAATGGCCACGTCCCACACAGGTTTCAGAACTGCGCGCATTCTTGGGCTTTGCTAGCTATTACAGGCGTTTTGTGGAGGGTTTTGCTAGATTAGCGGGTCCTCTTCATAGGCTGGTGGCACAACAAGTAGGTACAAAGTCCAGGAAGGGGTCTGGTCAGGCTTTTCAATCTGCTTGGACATCAGAGTGTGAGGAGAGCTTTGAGGCTTTAAAAGCAAAATTAACATCTGCACCAGTGTTGGCATATGCTGACTTTTCACGCCCTTTTATTTTAGAGACAGATGCCAGTCTCAGTGGACTTGGGGCAGTGTTGTCACAGGAAATGGAGGGTGGAGTAAGGCCCATTGCATACGCCAGTCGAGGTCTTAACCCTTCCGAGCGCAACATGGCTAATTATAGCTCTATGAAGTTGGAGTTCTTGGCTTTAAAATGGGCCATGGCTGAGAAATTCAGGGAATATCTTTTGGGCCATCGGTGCGTGGTCTATACAGATAACAACCCTTTGAGTTATCTTCATTCAGCCAAGCTTGGTGCAGTGGAGCATCGCTGGGCTGCTCAACTTGCTGCATTTGATTTCGATATTAAGTATCGTTCTGGACGCAGCAATGACAATGCTGATGCCCTTTCCCGCCAGCCGATGTCAGGTAATGGCTTGGAAGAACTTTTGTCGGGCACCTCCATCCCAGAGGCTCTTCGGTGTGCCCCATGTCCTGTTCCAGTGGCTGCAACCCAATTTGTGACCACCGTTTTACCGTCTCATTCTGTGTCTGACCTTCGCACTTTGCAGGAAGCTGACCCCCTTCTGAAGGACATTTTGGGTTTTTGGAAGAGGCAGGTTTATCCTACTCTTGAGGAGAAACGGCGATTTCCCAAACTGTCCTTGGTTCTTTTAAAAGAGTGGGGTCGTCTTGTCGCAAGAGATGGTGTGGTGTACCGTCAAGTCCATCGGTCAGATGGGGGTGAGGAAATTTTACAACTGATTTTGCCATCAGTTCTTAAACCGACTGTTTTGACTCAGTTACATCAGGAACATGGACACCAGGGTGTGGAACGCACCGCTGAGTTGGTGAGACAGCGCTGTTACTGGCCCGGAATGTCTAATGACATTAAACAGTGGGTACAGGAGTGTCAACGGTGCCAGGTTGCTAAAAATGTAACATCTGGCTCGGGCACTTTTATGGGTCATCTGTTGGCTTCTCGGCCGAACGAGATTGTTGCCATGGACTTTACTATGTTGGAGCCTTCACGGAATGGCTTGGAAAATGTTCTGGTACTTACTGATGTATTTACTAAATACACAGTTGCTGTTCCAACTCGGGACCAGAAAGCGGCTACCGTCGCTCAGGTTTTGCTCAATGAATGGTTTTTTAGATTTGGGGTTCCAAGCCGCATTCATTCAGATCAGGGTCGGAGCTTTGAGAGTGCATTGATTCAGCAACTTTGTAACATGTATGGAGTTAAAAAATCGCGCACTACCCCTTACCACCCTGCTGGAAATGGGCAGTGTGAGCGTTTTAATAGAACACTTCATAACCTGTTGCGCACTCTACCAGTGTCTAGGAAGCAGGATTGGGCTTCCAGTCTTCCACAAGTACTGTTTTGTTACAACACTACCCCCCATCAGAGTACTGGGGAGTCCCCATTTTTTCTCATGTTTGGCCGTGAACCTCAGCTGCCTGTGGATTTCTTGTTGGGTCGTGTTCAGGATCCTACACCAGGTGAGGTGGTGGATTGGGTGGCTGAACATGGGATTAGATTAACTACTGCTTTTCATCATGCTCAGGATCACTTGTTGGCAGCTGCAGGGCGTAGAAAACAGCATCATGATCAAGGCATTCGGCAGGTTCCATTACAAGAGGGACAGTTGGTTTACCTGCGTGATCATAGTGTTAGAGGTCGTCATAAAATCCAGGACCTCTTTAACTCAGTTATCCATCAGGTTGTGAGAGCTCCAACGGCTGGAGAGCAGGTTTATACTGTGGCTCCTGTGAGTGACTTGCAGAGGACTCGAAATGTGCATCGGGATATGCTGAAGGCTCGGGTTGGGCCAGAGCCCACACCTGCACCCCTGCAGTCAAAACCTACCTTGCCTACAAGGGAGTTGGATGACTCTGTGGAGGATGATTTGTGCTTGTTGGTCTCTGATACTTATGTACCTACTAGCTCCACAGCCACAGGGTTGCTTCCACCGGTCGCTTTAGGAAACGGTCACCCTGTTCAAACTTTTGAGGCAGTTCCTCCATCCTTGCGTCGTACTGCCCGTCTAGGGGCAGGACAGCATTCAAATGTCCATCACCTTCCTCGACCTGTGGGTTATGCGGCAGGAACTAGTCAGCCAGTTTCCAACGCACAGTTTGCCATTTTTCGCCCGTGGTGCTGAAGTGTGCAGGTCCATCGTCGGGGCGACGATGCAACATCGGGGGGTAGAATGTGGTGAGATGGTGTTCCACCACACCCCCCCCTCCACCCTGTGGAGCAGGTGTAGCCATTTGCACACCGTTGATTGATGGGCGGGGCAGATGCCTTTATATTGAGCAGGCTGCTGTGGGGTGCGAGTATCTTTGTTTCCTTCACTACAGTCGGCTGCTTTATTTTGCTTGTGTTCTGGATCTGCTCATCTGAGATCGTAAGTGCCAGTTTTTCAATCAGTTACTGGGATCGTGTTGGGCTTTTGGGGTGTTACACCTGTCGTGCGTTTCTGCAGTGTTGTTCTGCTGGCGTTGCCGGCTGTGGCTGTGGGTTGTTGTAGCGTGCGGCTTCCTTTTGGTCCTCACCTGCTGACCTGTTTCCTCCCTGGTTTGGCTGTGTTTCCACCTCTGGGTAAGCTGCCTGCAATTTAGACTTAATTTTATCCTGAATCCACAATAATGGGTTTTCTGTTTTAGGCACCAGCTTTTACTGTTTTGGAGTTGCAGCGCTGTGGACACTCTGCTGTCTTGTCCTGTCTTTCCCTGGTTGTTCGGCCCACTCTCATCAAAACCTGGACTGGTCGGGCAGGTGTTGGGGGCAGGGCATCACATCACTCCGTTGAAGAGCTCTTGAACTGGAAGACGACAACGACCGGTTATGGTTCCAAAGTGTTTTCCATTATTTGAGTCTTCCTTCTTTTAAAGGACTGAGTGATGGACTGGAAACCTTGGTTTTAAAAGGATTGTTTTATTGAAACTGTTTTATTAAATATTTTAACTTTGCAAAAGTCTGTTCTGGTGTTCTGGTGTATAATTTAAAAGAGCAAGAGCTCCACCTTCTGGTCACAGTTGCATCCCTTTTCAGATGTGGATTCAACCATGGATTGCATTTACATTGCACTCAAATCCAACACTTATTAACATTCTTAATCCATTTAAAGTTCTCTGTGTCTTTTAAAATGTCAAAATGTCTCTAGTTTTCAGTATTATATAATTTCTGTTTATGTTCTCTTTCATTCCATTATGAGTGAATGTCACAGTTAGAAGAATTATTGAATAGGTTAGTTAGGCAATAACAACAGAGCTAATAATTGTACACATTCTCAGTCTTAAAAAGGAGCCGTGGCGTAGTGGCGTAGTGGTAATGGCAGTCGTCTCCCGATCGGAAAGTTGGCGGTTCGACTCCCGGGACCCGCACCATGTGTCGTTGTGTCCTTGGGCAAGACACTTAACCCTGAGTTGCTCCCGGTAGGACTGGAAAGCACCTTGCATGGTAGTCTGCCGCCACCGGTTTATGAATGTGTGTAGCATTCAATATATGTGTAGCACTTTGAGATTTTCAGTAATGAAAAGTGCGTTATAAATTGAATTAATTATTATAATTATTATTAAAAATGATTTATAATCTCTTTTTACTGATAATACTGATAAACCTATTGTTTGTTTAGGAACTTCCTGCAGTCTGTCCAGAAAGTCTCCACTGGAGGAGCGTTTTGCTGAGGAAGAGGCACAACATAATTTCACAACTCCATGTCCATGAAGAAACAAATAGAGAGAGGGCTGCAGATACCAGGACATCCCACCAGCTGTTCTGTCTGAGGATCCTGCTGCTGGTGGTGGAACCAGGTGAGCCCATCAGTGGGAGTTCAGTAACATGATTGCAGCATCAGACACTGGACATGCAGTGCTTTAAGTGGAAAAAAATAAGTGCCGGTACCCTCCCTAATGTCATAATAATATGCATACCTGCAAACTCAGAAGGGATGAAAAAGGTGACAAACGTTGCGCCAACCCCCCCCCGAAAGATTTTGTAATTTTTTAACATGCTTCAGGTAAAAGTCATTTACTAACCTAATTTAATGAGGACATAAATAGGAAAGATTGTGTCAACCAAAAAATTAACAACCAACAACAGCAGCAAGTCAAATACAGCAGAACATTTTGCTAACAATGCGCTGCTCCGAGTCAACAGATGCATTTAAAAACTTAAGACTTATCTCTTCAGACAGGCTTTTGGTTAATTTTGTACATTGATTTTAGAGTTTGTTATGTTTTACCTTTCTGTATAGTACTTCTGTGATTTTATGATTTTATTTTTCCTTTTGTAAAGCACTATGTGACTCTCATGTCTGTGAAATGTGCTATATAAATAAAACTTACTTACTAACAGTAAAAACTAGTTTCTTAAATATGCTGGTGAAGATGTTTTGCCAGAAATTTTGAATAAAGTAGATGCCATTTCCTGCATTCTTGTGTATTTTAACAAGTTGTTAAACATCTATGTTTACCTACATGTAAACATGATTCACTAACTATTTTAGAGACATCTAACAAAATAAAGTCAGGTCCTGTGGACAGATTAAAAAATTGTTTAAATTATTATTGATCATGAATCAGGATATTTTAGAGACACCTCATTCAACTAGTTCATATAGACATCATCCTGTTTTTAAATTCACTCCTGTGGTAATTAAATTAATGTGATACTTTATCTCAGTGGCTTTAGGGGTGCAATTGACTGTTATTTTGTTAATTTTTATTTAGTTTTATTTGTAACACAACATGCCATTTTACTAAACAATGGTTACACTGCATGTATCCACAATATTCTTGAGGGTGTCACTGTAGAAGCGAATGTGCATTGTACTTCCTGTCCGACACCGGAAGTGCCTGTATTCCATTGGTATGGATCGCGGGTGTTTTTGAAAGTTATTTTCATTCATTTTATCGGAGCAAACACAGCTTTTGTTTAAACGGAACGTTTACTGAAATGTCCTACCGGGGTTCAGGTACCTGCTGTGCTGTTCGCGGCTGCACCAACAACCGGACCAAGCTAAATCTTTGGCTAAAACAACAGTGTTTTCAACACGGACCCAAAACAAAGAAAGAGTGTTCCTGCATCCTTCTCTATGGCTGTGTCTGCGCGATCAGGTAACATCTGTAATTTCTTTTTATTCAGGGAGGGTTTATTAATGAGAGTTTTGGATGATTTACTGTCTTAAAATGATATATGTCAGGCGCGACCAGTATTTTTAGCCGAGATAGCTGCTAATAAACCTTAGCCGAGAGGCCGGAGCTAACGCGTTCGCTATTTATGTAGTTTTAAATTATGTCTGCGCGATCAGGTAACATCTTTTTATTCGGGGAGGGTTTATTAATGAGAGTTTTGGAAGATTTACTGTCTTAAAACGATAGATCTCAGACGCGACAGGTACTTTTAGCCGAGATAGCTGCTAACAAACCTTAGCCGAGAGGCCGGAGCAAACGCGTTCGCTATTTAGGTATTTTTAAATTATGTCAGCGCGATCAGGTCACATCTGTTATTTCTTTTTATTCGGGGAGGGATATTAATGAGAGTTTTGGAAGATTTACTGTCTTAAAACGATAGATCTCAGATGCGACCGGTATTTTTAGCCGAGATAGCTGCTAACAAACCTTAGCCGAGAGGCCGGAGCAAACGCGTTCGCTATTTATGTATTTTTAAATTATGTCAGCGCGATCAGGTCACATCTGTTATTTCTTTTTATTTGTCCCTCCTCTTTTAACAAAACGAGTGGTGTTCCCACATTTTTAATGAACTAAAACAACAAAGTTTGGACTGTCTTCAACTGTATTACTCGCATGTAAACAAACGGTGTTTCCGATCAACCGGAAATCGTGTGCACATTTCGCGCAAAGCGTCATGGGACATAGGAATAATGTGAAAATATTAACTTTACCCAGACGTTGGAGGAGTTACTTCCGCTTCCCTCGCGCTCTGTCGCGCTGCAGAGTTTTTGTTTTGAGTTCGCTGTCGTCTCCTCCCCCTGTCTATCCTGAGGCTGTGATTGGCCAAAATAACGCGCTCCACCAAAGATGTTTTATTATCGTGAAGATGCATTACTCTTTCTTGAAAACCAGTCGGGGGAAATGATGCATTCTGCCACGGGTCTTTCAAGTGGAGAAGACGAAAATAAGTTCCGGAACGCACCTTACGCTTAAAAAAAGTCCCGGTACTGTCAGGGTTAAATTTTAGAAGTGGCGGAACTGGGTACCGGTGAGTTCCGGCCCACTTAAAGCACTGATTATATGTATACAGTAATACAGTAATAGTAATATACAGTATGTTGGTGAGTCCTCCATGTTGGCTCTAATCTGCCCTGTGAGAAGTTCATAGTAAATGTAACAAAAAGGAAAAAGTTCATAGCATTAAATTCAAACAGAAGTTCAAATTATTTCATCCTGAAATAACTCTGGCTAACTACTGTAGCTTTTTTATAACATGGAGTTAAACTCAAAGTAGTCTCCTCAGATAAATAGTGTTACCATTATTTTTATATTAAAGTTTCTGTTAACTTATTATTTTTATATTTGATTGTTTTTTGTTCAGTGCCCTGAGACAACTTCTGTTGTGACTTGGAGCTATACAGTATAAATAAACTGACATGTCTTTTTTTAACCCCGCCTACAAAAAGAATCGGAATCGAGAATCGAAAAGAATCTGAATCGAAACGAAGAATCTGAATCGGAACCGGAATCGCTCAAATTCAAACGATGCCCAACCCTATTTGTGAGGGTTAATCCTTCTGAGACTACCTCTCACTTCTGCTGCGGTCACACTGAGATGCTCTTCATCTGGTGATGAGGTGAGTCTGGTGCTGGGTGGCGTGTTTGGGTCTTCAAAGCGTGCATAAAACTTATTGAGGGCATCAGGCAGAGATGGGTCTTTGGGGCATTGTACACTCCTCCCTTTATAATCAGTTATGCATTTGATGCCCCTCCACATGCTCCGTGGGTCTTGTGAGGTGAACTGACCCTCAATGTGATAATCTTTAAAACTAGACTATAAATAAATAAAATATATATAATGTAAGCTTATTTCATGTTTCTAAATATGTATACCAATTGTTTATTTCCTTGAAGCTGCACTGACATGATGTAGAATGTTTGCATAATTCAGCAGAACATATATATCTAAGATTGTAACAGCTTTGTCTTTTTACAAAATACCTTTGGATATTTAAAGGCAGTGCATTATTCTGAGCTCTATACATAGCTGATAAGATATTATAATCTACCAAATCGTGGAACTTCAGTAATTTCATTTGATAAAATAATATACTTGATGGATGACAGTAATGCTTTCTTGTGATAATTCTTACAGCTCTTTTCTGTAAAATAAAAATAGGCTTTGTAATTGTTTTACACGCTTTTCCCCAAACCATCCATCCATCCGTCCATGCACACCCAAAAATTTCACTTTGTTAACTCTATAAATCTCAGAACCCACAATTTTAGATGGAACATCAACAGTTTTTTTATTACTAAGTATCATTTAATTAGTTTTATCCAGGTTTAATGATAATTTATTAAGCTTAAACCAAGTTTGAATTTTAACAAACTCCATCTTCATCAATTCCAATATCTGCTCCCTATCTTTACCCTAACAAAAAAATGTGGTATCATCAATAAAAAGAACGCATTTAAGTAGTCCTGACACCTTTACCAAGTCATTTACATATAAGATAAATAACTTAGGTCCAAGTACAGATCCTTGAGGAACTCCGCTTGTAATATTGCAGAGGTTTGATCTCACATCATATATTTGGACAAACTGTTTCCTGTCTTTCAAATAACTACATACCCACTGCAACGCTGATCATCTAATACCATATTTATGTAATTCATCAAAGAGAATAGTGTGATCAACTGTATCAAATGCCTTTTTTAAATCAACAAATACACCTACATAGTATTGTTTTTGATCGACAGCAGTAGTTACCTGTTCTATTAAATCCATTAGAGCCATGGATGTAGAGTTTTTTGCTCTGAACCCATACTGACTGTTATTTCGAATATTTTGTTTATCAATAAATTGGTCTAATCTGGTAACAAATAATTTCTCCAAAAAAATTGAGAACTGTGGTAACAAGGATATCGGTTAGGGATGCACCGATCCACATTTTTCACTTCCGATCCGATACCAATACTTTAAAACTGGGTATCGATCGATACCGATACTTTTCCGATCCGATACCATTCAGGTGCCTTATGAGGCTGTAATAAATTATTACAGCCTCAGCCACTAATATCCACTTTAAAGCAAGGAATAAAAAAACACGTTTTGTGTTAGCATGATTTAATTGTAACTAAGAAACGTATCCAACATTAATAAAACTTACCTCAAGTTGCCTTTTTGGGCATGCATAAATATACAGTATTTGTATACACTGTACTTAGAGAGAAGATTAATCTTCTCTTGGCTGTGCAAATTCTGCTAACACAAAACGTGTAACTAACTACCGGTACTTTTAAGTACTGTAGTTACTTTCACCCAGTCTCTTTTTCATCACATGCTTCCAAAAGTCAACAAATATGTTTGTATTCTGCATCTGTCTGTTAGCAAAATATCTTATGAACAACTGAACAGATTTTGTTTAAACTTTCAAGAAATAATCACTGAAGGGCTCTCTACGACTGGTTGACTTTTAAAGTACATCCAATTGAAGATGGCTGCCACAGCTAACTGAACTTATACAACACAAAATTGACTACAACTCAGTCAATTTGACAAAAAAAATTAGATAAAATTTGTGTGGTAGTAGCTGAGACTCATTCCCAAAGCATATTCAAGGGATTAGTAGAATGCATAAGATCTTTCTTTAAAATTACAACGTTATTTATTTGGAATCAATGGTGTCGTCTGTTAGCAAAATATCTCATGACCCGCTGGACAGATTTTGATTAAACTTTCAAGAGATAATCACTGAAAGGCTCTCTACGACTGGTTGACTTTTAAAGTACATCCAGTTTAAGATGGCTGCCACAGCCAACTGAAAACAACACAAAATTGACTACAACTCAGTCAATTTGACAAAAAATGTAGATGAAATGTGGTGTGGTAGTAGCTGAGACTCATTCCCAAAGCATATTCAAGGGACTAGTAGAATGCATAAGATCTTTCTTTAAAATTATAACGTTATTTATTTGGAATCAATGGTGCCGTCTGTTAGCAAAATATCTCATGACCCGCTGGACAGATTTTGATTAAACTTTCAAGAGATAATCACTGAAGGGCTCTCTACGACTGGTTGACTTTTAAAGTACATCCAGTTTAAGATGGCTGCCACAGCTCAGCCTTTTGTTTTTCATAATCCCACAGAGCTTTGGAGACATTTACAAGACATTCAAAAATATGCCTCACCTGTCCAACAGCATACAGGGGTTCACTTTGGATGTCATGGAATCACCTGCTGACAGCTTGGAGGAGGCTGCTTCTCAAAGTTTTGATGCCACTGTCCACACTGTTATCAGCGAGCAGCTGTTTAAAATGGTGACGCTGGGACCTTGCTGTTGAAACGAGTCCAGAAGTGATTTCTGTCGGCTCCGTTTGTCTTTCTCCCGCCGGGCTAAACAATCGTCATGCTCTTTACTGTGGTCTTTTTCAAATGTTTCATCACGTTTGTGGTATTATATGACGCGACGGAGCTTCCTCCTCTCTGTACAGCGGCTCTGCAGACACGCACGCGGCTCTGCTGTCTTGCTTTGCGGTGCTTCAAGAGTAAAACACATCCACACAGCAGACATGTTCGCGGTTATGCAAAAATCAATAAACTCTGACCGACTCTGATGCCAAGATGAAAAGTTGGTTAGCCGTTAGCCACAGTCCTCCAGTCCTCTCTGTGTTTACTCACGTTTTACCTGGCTGCAAGGGGCAAACTAGGAAATGGATTTCCTGAATGTGAGGCGGGTCTTACTACTCTGGGCTCATAAAACACGCCTCCGTTCAGGAAATCCATTCCATAGTTTGAAGACAACTGCAGTGTATCATGGATCGGAAAGATGGCAGTCTCTGCTCTGAAAATCCGATATGTAAACAAGGCTGGTATCGGATACCAATACCGATACTGGATCGGATCTGCCCCATCCCTAAACTACAGTCAGATCAACAACCCCGACACGCTTAATCTGAACATCTGCAGGAGAGATTTTTATCTGATGGGATCTTTGTTTCATCCCATGTCATGATGACCCCTCTGTCCTGCATGTTTCCTGTTCACAGTGACCGAAGCAGAAACAGAGAGGATGATCAAACTGAGAGCTGCAAACGAAGCGCTGTTCACCGGCAGGAAACACTCAGCCAAGCCCGCCTGGAGGTGAGAGGTCATCCTGGTCCAGAATCAGCTGATCACAGGGGTAAAGATCAGCTGATCATGGGAAATATCAGCTGATCACAGGGAAACGATCAGATCACATGGGGCAAAAATCAGCTGATCACAGAGTTAAAGATCAGCTGATCACAGAGTTAAAGATCAGCTGATAATGGGAAATATCAGCTGATCACAGGGGCAAAAATCAGCTGATCACAGAGCTAAAGATCAGCTGATCATGTGAAATATCAGCTGATCACAGGGGCAAAAATCAGCTGATCACAGAGCTAAAGATCAGCTGATCATGTGAAATATCAGCTGATCACAGGGGCAAAAATCAGCTGATCACAGAGCTAAAGATCAGCTGATCATGTGAAATATCAGCTGATCACAGGGAAACGATCAGCTGATCACAGGGGTAATGATCAGCTGGTCACAGGAAAAAGATCAGCTGATTACAGGGAAACAATCAGCTGATCACAGAGTTAAAGATCAGCTGATCACAGGGGTAATGATCAGCTGATCACATGGAAAAGATCAGCTGATCACATGGAAAAGATCAGCTGATCACATGGAAAAGATCAGCTGATCACAGGGGAGTTAGCTGATCACAGGGGTAATGATCAGCTGATCACATGGAAAAGATCAGCTGATCACAGGGAAAAGATCAGCTGATCACAGGGGAATGATCAGCTGATCACAAGGGTAAAGATCAGCTGATCACAGGGAAAAGATCAGCTGATCACAGGGGAACAATCAGCTGATCACAGGGGAACAATCAGCTGATCACAGGGGTAAAGATCAGCTGATCACAGGGGTAAAGATCAGCTGATCACAGGGGTAAAGATCAGCTGATCACAGGGGAATGATTAACTGATTGGAATTTAAATAGTTAAAAATAATTCATTTCATAGCTGTGACTAACATCAGCCGATGCAAAAATCGATTAGCTGGTTGCAAAGAAATGATTCTGGTTCTGTCCTGCAGGGCCATCCTGTATGAGCTGGGCCTGCAGGAGAAACTGACCACAGAGCAGCTGGCCAAGAAGTGGGACAACCTGAAGAGGAGGTACAAGGTGCGTCTGTGATCCGGTTCCTTCGTCGTTTCTGGGAGCTGATGAAGGTGGTGATGATGATGTTGGTCTTTCTGTATTTTCTCCAGGAGCTGAAGTTTCCTTCTCGTGCAGTGGAGACAAACCCAAGCTCCTGGCCCTGGTTCTACAGAATGAACGACGCCATGGAGGGCCGCTTTGCCGGCGCCGCTCCCATACTCACCCCCATCGTGGAGGACGAAGATGAGGACAGCGAACCGCTGTCGTCGACGTCAAAGAAACGAGCCCGGCGGAGCCGAGGAGGCATGACGGAGTTCCTGACAGAGTCCGAGATGGACCTGCTGGTTGATAACGAGGACAAGAACCGATCATCAGCTCCGGGAGAGCTGCACCGAATCACCGAGTTCACCTACAAACGTAAGACAGTGGGAATGCTGAAGGATGCCTGAAATTTACTGAAGGAGCTGAAACTGAAAATAAAAAGGTGAAAGCAAGCTAAAAACAGCACAACACCAGCTAACAGCAGCAGAACACACGCTAAAAAAACAGAACCCAAGCTAAAAACAGCATAAAATAAGCTAAAAGCAGCAGAACACAAGCTAAAAAAAACAGAGCACAAGCAAAAAACAGCATAAAACAAACTAAATGCAGCAGAACACAAGCTAAAAAACAGAGCACAAGTTAAATACTACATAAAACAAGTTAAAAGCAGCAGAACACAAGCTAAAAACAGCACAAGCTAAAAACGGCATAAAACAAGCTAAAAGCAGCAGATCACGAGCTAAAAAAACAGAGCACAAGTTAAATACTACATAAAACAAGTTAAAAGCAGCAGAACACAAGCTAAAAGCAGCAGAACACAAGCTAAAAACAGCATAAAACAAGCTAAAAGCAGCAGATCACAAGCTAAAAGCAGCAGAATACAAGCTAAAAACAGAACACAAGCTGAAAACTGCATAAAATGAGCTAAAAGCAGCAGAAAACAAGCTATAAGCAACAGAACAACCACTAAAAAACAGAACATTAGCTAAAAGCAGCAGAACACAAGCTAAAAGCAGCAGAACGCAAGCTAAAAGCAGAAGAATGCAAGCTAAAAACAGCAGAATGCAAGCTAAAAACAGCATAAAACGAGCAATAAGCAACATAAGACAAGCTAAAAGCAACAGAATACAAGCTAAAAATACAGAACAAAACTAAAAACAGTATAAAACGAGCTAAAAGCAGCAGAACACAAACTAAAAAACAGAACACAAACTAAAATGAAATTAGCTAAAAGCAGCAGAAAACAAGCTAAAAGCAACAGAACAAACACTAAAAAACAGAACATTAGCTAAAAGAGCAGAAAGCAAGCTAAAAGCAGCAGAAAGCAAGCTAAAAACAGCAGAACAAAAGCTAAAAACAGCTAAACAAAATCTAAAAGCAGTTGATCAGTTGCTTCAACTAAAAATAATAAAAATTGTTACCAAAATTAACTAGACTGATCCCTTGTCATAAACTTGATGCTACAAAAGTAGCATGAGTGTTTGCTAAAATTAGCAAAACTATAATCTTAAAGTAATCCCAATTTAGTAAAACTGTCAAAAAGGAGCTCAGTAATACAAAGACAGATTTATGCTGCAACACACGTTCAAACTGTTTTTGAAGGACCTGAAAATATTTTAGCACCTTTTCCTGATGGAATCAGCAGTGACATGATGACATACATGAGAATAATATTTTACTGAATCCATCAAACTCAGATGAATATTTCCTGTCCACCCTCAGTGACAGAAGACGACACTCGGCGGCTGATCGAGTTACGAGCCGCCAACGAGTCTCTGTTCACCGGCAGGAGGAACACATCCAAACCTGCCTGGAGGTCTGGAAACACTCACGAACACTTCCCTGCAAACAAAACTGTTTAAAACAAAACCAGCTTCCTGACGGTGGTTCTGTTTCAGGGGAATCGTGAAGGAGATGGGTCTGACGGGAAAACTGACACCTGATCAGGTCGCCAAGAAGTGGGACAACTTAAAAACCAAATTTAAGGTGAAAATCTTTAATTTTTTTAAAAATTTGATTCAGTTTTATTGTGTTTACAACTGACGGATCCTTGATATACCGGTAATGATGTTCTTGTTGCTATTGTTCAAACGATTTTTACAGGATTTTGTAATTACTTTGTTTTGCCACTAGAGGGCAGTGCTGTAATAACACTTTCACTGAAATTGAAATAAAAACCAGCATGGTGGCTCAGGTAGAAGAGCTGTTGCCTCTCAGTGAGCAGGTTGTTGAGTCAAATCCCATCCCAGTACCATTTTAGGTGGAGTTTGCATGTTCTCTCCACTTATGAATGGGTTTTCTCTAGGTGTTTCCTCCCACAGACCAAAAACATGCATGTTAGGCCGACTGGTAACTAAATTGTCCCTATAGGTGTGAGTGAGAGAGTGAATGGTTGTCTTGTTTGTCTCTATGTGTCCCTGTGATGGACTTGCAACCTGTCCAGGGTGTCCCCCGCCTCTCGCACAGTGATGGCTGGACATGGGCACCAGTGACCCCCGTGACCCAAAAAGGAAGAAGTGGGTAAAAGATGATGGATGGATGGAAAACCAGTATGAAAAAGATAAAACAGCATTTTTGACTGTTTCAACAAATTCTCACATTTTTTTCTTGACACAAACATAATTTTTCTCTGTATAAAACTTTGTATAAAATCTAAAAATATGTTTTAAATGTTTTCTTTTTCCAGCTTCATTTATTGTGATTTTATTCACTGAGTTAAAAAAAAACAACAGTTTATTTAAATATTAAATCAGTTTTTATTAGAATAAAACATTTTTGTTTGTCATTTTGGGTCCTGTTGGTTCTGGCTGGGTCCATCTGTGCCTGTAGGACCTGAAGTTTCCTCCTCGGGGGATGGAGGCTCACACCAACCCGGCCTCCTGGCCCTGGTTCCAGCTGATGAGCGACGCTCTTGAGGGACGTTTGGTGGGGAAAGCTCCAAAAGTGGCACCCGTCTGGACCAGCGAGGAGGACGGCGTGTTCGGTGTGTCTCCACCCCGCGACAGAGACGGTCTGATGGCGGCGGACAGGAGCAGCGTGTCGGAGCTGGAGAGCATGGTGGGCGGAGACAGCGGCGAGGCAGACGAGAACGTCACGTACATCGACGCCAGCGGAGAGGAGTGCTCCACGCCGTCAGAGTTTTCCTACAAAAGTAAGACTGAACCTGAATGAGGGTCAGGGTGTGCTGCAGTGAGTTCTGCTGGCGGTTCTGATAACCCGCGGCTTCTGTTTACGTTGGTCAGTGTCGGATCAGGACACCAGGAGGATGATCAAGCTCCGAGCTGCTAACGAGATGTTGTTCACTGGGAGGAGGAACGCCGCTAAAGCTGCCTGGAAGTAAGAGTCAGGTTCGCCGATGAGCCCAACTCCAGTTCTGCTCTGTAGCCGTTTTCATGTTGTTCTGGTTCTGGTCCGGTTTCAGAGCCATTCTGAAGGAGCTCGGCCTGCAGGGGAAAGTTTCCACATACCAGATGGCCAAGAAATGGGACAACCTGAAGAGGAGGTACAAGGTGAGTAATCAGAACCTTTGTGTTTATGGGTCAGATCAGAACCTTCACAAACTGTCATTTTGTTCTATTTTGTGTGAGCTCCGCCCTTTAAACCAGGCCTATTGGGTGTATCCCTGCGCTTCGCGCCAACATTGAATACTTTTAGTCCACGCCCACCTGCTGTGGGCCCACCTACTGTATGTCCACTATAAAACCAGGGTGGACTATAGTTCTGCTCCCGATTTCTCTTCAACCAACAATGATAAACAATGCCCAGACCTTCTTTTAGTTATTGCCCAGGCTGCTGCGGGGGCTTCATCCTGGCCTCCAACCTGGTCCCTTGTATCAGAATGAACGTTTTCACTTTCTGACCGGACTCTGTAATTTCCCACGTTCTCCTCAGGACCTGAAGTATCCTCCTGTTGGGATGGAGAGCGTCGCTGACGGGTCTTCCTCCTGGCCATGGTTCCACCTGATGAACGACGCCATGGAGGGTCGGTTGGTGAGCAGCGCCCCCCTCCTCGTTCCCGTCACTCAGGATGATGACCCTGACCCCGCCCCCAGGCACAAGTTACGCCCCGTCCTTGCCCCGCCTCCCTCCTCCTCCTCAGACTTTGTCCAAGAGGCATTTGTGGACAAGCAAAGCCAGCGGAGCACAGGACCGTGCGACGGGCCGCTGGGAGGACTGGAGCAGGAGTGGGAGGTTGTGGAGCGGGAGCGGGCGGCGCTGGAGAGAGAGAGGGCGGCGGTTCAGGCGGAGCGGCTGTGGTTGGAGCGGGAGCGAGCGGCGCTGGAGCGAGATCGAGCTCTGGTGGAGCAGGAGAGGGTGGCACTGGGCCGTGAGAGGGAGGTTCTGGACCAGAGAGCCCTGATGCTAACCTCTGTGGGACACACGGGACACCTGAACAACCTCATGTAGGTCTGGACACAGCAAGGACTTGGAGAGGATGCTGACTGGGCGTGGACCAGAAGCTGATGCAGCAAGAACAGGGACTGGACTCTGTAGGAACATGGACTGGACACTGCAGGGATGTGGAGCATCTCTGTAGAGATGTTCTGCTGTTGAGCGAGATGAAGACCTTCGCACCATGTGGATTCAGTCAGTTGTTTCAGCAACCTGAACCAGGTGCTTCAAGAGCGTGGTCCAGTCGCTGTAGGAACGTGGTCCAGACACTGTAGGAACGTGGTCCAGACGCTGTAGGAACGTGGTCTGGACTCTGCTGGAATAGAGTCCGAACGCTGAAGGAACGAAGTCCGAACGCTGAAGGAACGAAGTCAGAACGCTGAAGGAACGAAGTCAGAACGCTGAAGGAACGAAGTCCGAACGCTGAAGGAACGAAGTCCGAACGCTGAAGGAATGCAGACCGGATGCTTGAGGATCATGGTCTGGGTGTTGTAGAAACACAGGCTGGATGCTGCGTGGACAGGAAGTGTAACACCCACAGGACCAAAGTGCTGTAACGGTACACATAATAAAATACAGTCAGTCAATAAAAAAACTATTCAAATAATTCAAAGTCAACATGACAGATGGTGTCAAAGGGCAAGAAGAAGAGATGGGTGTTAAGAAGGGACTTAAAATCAAACTGGGACAGACCTGTCTGGTGCTCAAGGGAAGGTCGTTCCACAGTTTAGGAGCTGCCACAGCAAAAGCACTTTGTCTTCGGCACACTCAGGAGCAGCTGATTAGTTGACCTGATCAAGATGGTGGTGCAGCAAATCCATTAAGAGCTTTAAAAGCAAATAAAATACATTTTAAATGAATCCTAAATTATATGGGCAGCCATAGCCTGGTTTAAACCAGACCCTTGTCCTTCACTTCGCTTTGCAGTGAAGGGAAATGAGAATTGAGCGGAGCTGTGCAGGAAGGCGAGGGCCAGGCTAGGGCAGCCAGTGCAGGGAGGCCAAAACGGGGAATGTGGTCAAACTTCCATGTGCCAGTTAAAAACTGTGCAGCAGCTTTCTGTACCCTCTGAAGCTGAGAGATACATGAATCGCTTACGCCTGTATAGTGTTACAGTAACCCAGCCGAGTGGTCACAAAGGCGTGGATTACCATTTCGAAATGCAGCTGAGAAAGAATTGTCTTCACTTTAGCCAGATGGAAAAAATCTAGATTTAACTGCTGCTCTGATGTCGACTCTGACCCCTAGGTTTGTAACAGTTGGCCTGATGTACTGGGCCAAGGAACCAGCATGAGCATAGGGGGTCTCAGTGGAGATTCCAAAGACCATCACCTCAGTCTTTTCCTCATTAAACTTTAAAAAGTTCTCAGCCATCCAGGCTTTTATGTCCTCCAGACACAAAACAGAGGGCTCAGAGAGTTAAGAGTCCTTTTTTTTTTTTTTTTACAGGACATACGCTATATCTGGATATCATCCATGTAACAATGAAAGGAGAGGCCATATTTAAAAAAAAATAAAAATAGAGCCAAGAGGGAGCAGGTACACTGTAAAGAGGAGGGGGCCTAAAACTGAGCCCTGTGGGACCCCACATAAAAGAGGAGCAAAGGATAACACGTGGTCACCAAGGCAGACACAGAAAGTATGCTCGGCTAAGTAGGACCTAAACCAGTCCAGAGGTGTACTGCTGATGCCCACAATCCCCCACCCCCACATCCTCTGTTCCAAACAACAAAATGGTAAATGGAGCTTATTTATATAGCGCTTTCCAGCCCCCTGTGAGGAGCCCCAAAGCGCTTTACAATACCAGCCATCCACCCATTCATTCAGACATTCATACACCGGTAGTGGTAGCCTGCCTTGCAAGGCGCCATCCAGACCTACCGGGAGCAACTTGGGGTTAAGTGTCTTGCCCAGGGACACAACGACACATGGTGGGCGGACGCGGGATTCGAACCTCCAACCTTCCGATCGGGGGTTGACTGCCATTACCACTGTGCCACGGCCGCCCTCAAAGCAAAATGGTCCACAGTCAAAAGCAGCTGATTAATCTAAAAGCAAGACAACAGAGTCGCCAGAGTCCGTTACTAAAAAATATATTGTTAAAAACTTTTAAAGGGGCAGACTCCGTTCTGTTTTAAAGATGATTCTGTGATGGACAAGATCAGTTTAAGTAACCTGGGCTTTTATTTGAGTGAGCTAAAACCCGAACCTCTCAGAAATGAAACGCGTGTCTGTGACAACGGTAAGGAGAACCTTTGTGTTTGTGTGATTTTGGATCTGACTTCGGATCTGAAGTTCGCTCCTGGAGCATGTGGACCCGCTCCAGAACTCATGTGGGCGAAAGGACTCAAACAGAATTTATTCAGAACATTTATATTTCTTTCAAACCAAACCTGTTTATTGTTGGCTTACTGTTGCCTCGCAGCAAGAAGGTCCTGAGTGCAGTCTCCAGTTTGGACCTGGGATCTCTCTGGGTGGAGTTTGCCTGATCTCCTCGTGGGTTTTCTCTGGTACCTTGGTTTCCTCCCACAGTCCAAAAACATGCATGTTGGGTCAGTAGGTTGCCTTCAGGTCCAGGTCTCCCTTGCAAAAGATCTGGGATGTTAGTGGGATTTGCCTTTTTACATGAAGGTTAATAAATAATGTACTGTAAATGTAAAAGCCACAGTTGACAACTGGCCTTTTAACTGGGTTTAATGTTTAACATCCTGGTTAAAGATCCAGATGAGACTTGGAGACCGCAGCTTAACATCTGGAACAGCTGCATGATCCAGTCTCTAGATTAACTTTATTTTATCTGTTGTAAGTCTCAGATTTTATTTTATTTTTCTACAATCAGATGTTTAGTTTTGTTTTATTTGAAGAGACAAATGATAAGTTGTTTAAAGTTGAATGTTTTATACAAAAATGTTTTTAAAAACTTATGTGGAGGGTTAACGTGTTCTCTTTTAAACATCTTTTATAAATGATGTCAAAAGCAGATCCACTTCCTGTTTTATGTCCAGAACTTTTAAATAAAAATGTGGAACAGGAAAAACAAACATCATCTCCAGCATCTGGGGAAAACATTAGGAATCAGCCGTTTTATTTTATGGAGAAACAAACATTTGAATATTTGTTATATATATTAGTTGAATTTTCAGGTCTCAAATAAATAAAAACCCAAAGAGAAGTTTGGTAATTAATATTTATCAGATGATGTCAAGCTTAATAAATAGCCAAATTTTACTAGAAACATTTTAGAACTGTTTCTTATAGTGTTTATCCCAGAATGATGTTTGCTAAATTTTACAAATTAAATGGAAAATCCGTTGATAGACAAATAGATGGATGGATGAACCATTATATAAGGCTGGTCAGAGAATACTGTATATGTATCAGCAGTAGTGTAAATACATTTTATGCATGTTGATGGGAACTGTTCGAGATCTGCCCTTGCAAGTAAAATTGTGCCGAAGATAAATCTTCAGCTGCCGTGTGTGAACATGGTTCATCTGAGTAAACATTGAGCGTTTTCCTCTAACGGGGACAATCCTAGATTTTGCCCTCCTTGTCCCGAGTCCTGCATAAGGAGGGGTGGGACACAAAAATGTCCTGCAGTTAAAAGGTTCCACTTAAAGTGAATAATCTTACATGTTTGTAGGGCAGCATGTTTTCTATTTGTTATTTTTACCCAGTACCTGGTAGGTTTCTCATGGTAGCCTACATGGTTTGTTATTACATAAGGTTATGTGGTGCAGAGGATATTTTGTGAAAAAAAGTACAGTATGATTAAGACAAAACAACAGCTCAGTGTTAAAAATAATAAAAATTAAATAAATAAATAAGGGTAACGCAATTTTCAAGTTTGATCTCAGATAAAGTTTGTCTTAAAGACCAGTAAGTGTTTATCACTGCACCTTTGAATAAATATATAATATACTTATTCTAAGTCTTTTGCTTGATCCTTGGAATTTAGAAAATGCATTTTAAGTGTCTAGAAAATGAGGTTTTGGGTACACACACACACATATATATGCATACATATACATACATACATTACATATATACACACACACACATACGTACGTACGTACAGTATGTATGTATACTGTATATACATACAGTACATACATACATATATATATATATATATACATATATATATTTATATATACACACCCAACCCCCCACTTACGAACGGGTTCCGGACCTAAGAACCGTTCGCAGGTCGATCTGTTCGCAGGTCGGTCCGTCCGTCCACTCGTCACTCGGGGATGTCCTGTATTTTTTTTTTTTTGTGGTACCAAGTACTGTACTTCGCCTATCCTAACACACCTAACACAGTGTAATTAATTAATACAGTACAGTAATAAAAATATAAATTAAATAAAAATATAATTTCTTACTTTGAGGTGGTCAAAGCCGCTGCTGCGTCCCGTGTTAGCTTCTGGAGCTAGCCAGGCCGGAGGTGTTCGCGCGGCGCCCTTTGCGCGATGACTGAGCGATCTGCGATAAATCCGCGGCTGCCTGAGACATCCACAGAGTTCACAGAGACGTTTCCAGCTAGTAATTAATCCATATGAGGCGATCCTGGGTCATGCAGTCTTCAAAGGCCGGCTGCCGGCAGCCGTGACTGACCTAAAATGGCCTCCGGTGTTCTGCTTTAACTTGTGACCGTGTAAACTGGAGACCTTCTTCTTGTAGCACAATTATTGCGCAATCATGACAAAAATGATCAGAAATGATCATTTTTAATCATAATTATTATTTATAAAGCCTTTAAAACAACCACAGCTGCAACAAAGTGATGTACACATGAAATTAAGAACATTTAAACACACACACAAAAAAATAGTATTATTATTATTATTTTTTTTAATACAGTAATTTCATATTTTTATTAAATATGATACGTTCGTAGGTCGGGGTTGCCGTAGGTCGATGGAGTC
>JBBPBX010057837.1:0-22291 GCA_038048925.1 Garcialebias charrua
TTTTCTGCTACCAGTGTGTAATTATATGGCTCTAATTTACTGACTGTTGGCCTGGATGAAACATTTGAGATAAAATTCGATTTTTTATAATTTATTTTCGTAGCGCACCCGAGGCTGTTTGGAAAATGTCAAACCGAAACAATTTAAATCCAGCAGATTTGACCATTTCGTGAATTGATTTAGGAACCGTTAAGCTCAGGAACACTTCTGATATAACGTCAGCTAAGAAATATATTTTTTCTCAGCAAAGAAATAATAGTTTTTTACCTTGTTTTCTTGAAAATTCCTTCGTGGCGGCAGCCATTTTAACTGACGACGTCAGTCGACGTCGTTCAAAACTCCGCCTTCTGTTCTCTGATTGGTCCGGTCAAAAATCTACCGGAGAAATCGTTGTCTATGGGAGAAGTCCCAGACCCTAGTACGAAGCGAAGTGAAGGACAAGGGTCTGGTTTTAACCAGGCTACCCCAACCCTTAAACTCAGAAGCCACATGGTTAGATTACCAGCACATGGATTTCATTTATTTCAGGGTTAAGACGGATTAAATCGGCCGACCAAATACGATCACGTGCGATCCAGTGTGAGCTAAAACCAGCCTAATGTGTCCACGGGGCAGATTTACTATCGCTCCTGTTGGAGCCGCCTGCAGTCGTGATCGCTGCCAACATGGCGGCGACGGCGGGTGATCTGTGACGACCCACACCTGCAGACAAATAAAAATACATGAGGTGCCCAAATACCCCGATGGTCCCCGACTTACGAACGAGTTCCGTTCCTGCAGCCGTTCGTAACACGAAATTGCCGTAAGTCGGAAAACACCCGAGCCGCCACTTATACACGTACATGTACGGTACAAAACAGTTACCAAGTTACCAAGCACTTCGCCTATCCTAACACAGTACCCTACATAATTATCACAAAACACATACAGTCCAGGGCTAAAAAATAAAAAGATAATTTCTTACTTTGAGCTAGTCAAGCCTGTCACCGTCTTTTTGCATGTTAGCCCATTGCACGTCCGAGCTCCGCAGCTTCGTGCTGCTCCACAGCTTCGTGCTGCTCCACGCGGTCCAAACTGTTTACAGGAAGGACTGTTGGCATGTTAACTCCATACATTTGGAGCCATCATGAAGGGAAAAAGAGTTAATAACTTACTGGGAGCCGTTTCTCCGCGGTGTCCATCCAAAAAGGCTGCGCCGCGTTTGCTGATGTTAGCCCCGCCAATAGCTGCACCCGTTAGCATGTTAGCTCGTTGCTCCTCCGGTGCAGCTCGTTGTCTGCTGCTTCACGCGGTCCACAGCGTTGTTTTCCTTCGTCCATCCGTCCCTCCGCAAAACCGCCGTTCATCTCCCAGCTCTGATCGGACACGGTCCGTCAGAATCCGGCTGTGAGGCTGGAGCTAACTGGCTAAACTGGCGGGCATTGCCGAAAACTGACTGCCGAAAACTGGCGGAAACTGCCGTAAACTTCGTAAATCGGCTTAAAAATCATGTAATAATAATAATAATACTTTATTAATAAAGCCATTTAAAACAACCACAGCTGCAACAAAGTGCTGTACACGTGAAATCAAGAACATTTAACCCCCCCCCCCCAAAAAAAACATAATTTTTTATTTTATTTCATATTTTTATTAATAAGATGCGTTCATAACACAGAATTGTCGTAAGTCAAGGACTACCTGAGAATGAATCACCAAATAAATCATTTTAAATTATGTCCAATTAGTTGAAAAAACATACAAAACAAAACGCAGTGAGACAAGTCATTAGGTAATTTACAATTTTTATTAGGAGGAACTGCTTTGTGGTAAACCATCCGTGTCTGGGAGGATGGTTACCATGGCAACCTCTAAAGTGAAGTGAACCTGTGAGGCTCGTGGGCGAGTGAAAGGTTTCCTTTTTCTTCTTTCGGTTCTTTTTTCTTCTTTTCTTTGTGTCTTTGTCTTCCTGTCTTTTTTTCTGTTTCTCCTATTTTATATTTTCTCTTTTCTTTTGCTTCTCTCTTTTCGTGAAGGAACTTCAACGTGTCGAAGTCACCCTCAAGTTATGAATAAGAAAAATCTGGGTTTTTTTTTTCAGCTATTAAAATTCTTATTTTAAGTCGTTAAATTAATCATTACAATAAAATACATCAAATTATTTCTCTTTCCTCTAAACATTTCTCACTCAGGAGCCAAACTCTGCTCATTATTAGCGTTTTCGCTGCCAGGAACATTCAACTAATAGGATCTGTTTTTAAAGAACCAGCAGCCGCAAAGTTTAGGAAACTGTATTGAGTGTTGACTTATACCTGCAGTGATATCACTTTAAGCTGAGGGGAGTATTTCTTGACGTTCATGCGGTCAGCTGAAGGTTCGTGTTGTAAAGTTTGTGAAACGGTGTGTTTTCAGAGTAAAGAAGCTGAAGGAGACTCTGGTGACGCTGCAGCGGCTGGATAAGAACATGAGCAGCCTCCGCTCGTGGCTTTCCCACGTCGAGGCCGAGACTCTGGTGACGCTGCAGCGGCTGGATAAGAACATGAGCAGCCTCCGCTCGTGGCTTTCCCACGTCGAGGCCGAGCTGTCCAGACCCATCACCTACAGCGTCTGTCACGAGCAGGAAATCCAGAGGAGGCTGGCTGAACACCAGGTACGCCCAAACCACTTCCCGCCTGTTGAAACTCACTTTTCACTGTTGGACTCTTAGAAATCAGTGATGTACTTGAAGAACTACCGTACTGCTGTTTTACAAACCTTTCATTTCGGTTTCTTTTTCAAAATGTTGCTTTACATTTCTATGTTTATCTATTGATTTTTTTAAGTGCTTTTTTTTTTTTTTTTTCAAATACTGTAGTTATGTTTTAGTTTGTTGTTTCCGCCTCTTTCTTCGACCGTTGGTGTTCGTCTGCATTCACACTCTTTCTGTACATTTTTGACTACTTCAGCACATATTCAGCTATTTTAGTCATTTTTTCCACATCAAAATGTTCAGCTCCTTCAGGATTTTACTGCTCCTTTTTTACTTTGATTTTTATAGATATACAGTATATATTTCATTTACATTTTTTTCTCATTAAAATGTATAAAACTCTTAAAATCTTTCAGAACCTTTGTGCTCTTTAAAACCTTCAACATACTGTACTTGCTTTGTCTCCTCATTCCGTTTGTCTCCTGGTGTACCGGTACTCATTTGGTTGGGTGGGTGAGTGGATGGAATAAATTTACACTGTTATACAAGCTGCACACAGAGTACTTTTCATTGTGTCAAAGTGTCATTTTGTCAGTGTTGAAAAGATATACAGTACAGTACTTCAATATCTGCAGGAATGTGAGGGGTGTATTCACTTTTGTGATACACTGTATCTACTTATTTACTTAGTTACTTACCTACATCCTTACTTACCTACTTACTTAGTTACTTACCTACTTGCCCACTTATCTACTTGCATACATCCATATCTACTTACCTACTTTCTTTCTTGCCTACCTACTTACTTAGTTACTTGCCTACTTTCTTACTTGCCTCCCTACTTACTTAGTTACTTACCTACTTTCTTATCTACTTACCTTCTGTCTTTTTTTGTGGTTTTCTTATTTGTCCATTTTGTCTACTTAGACATTCTTTTTGTCTTCTCCTCTGTCTTCTGTCCATCTTTCTGCTCCTTGTCACTTTTTCTTCAAACATTGCAACTTCCTTTAAAGTTCAGTTATTATTCAGCTCACGTTCTTCTTTAAGAAATGTCCGCTGCCATAAAGCACTCATTCTGCTTTTCAGAGAAAAAGTTTTTATTCCCATCTGTTGATTGTTTAATTTAACAATAACACGGGGTGTCTGTGGCTGAGCGGTTAGAGCAGTCATCCTCCAATAGGAGAGTCGGGGGTTCGATTCCACCAGCAGTCACATGTTGAAGTGTCCCTGGACAAGACACTGAACCCCTCATTGCCTCTGATGTGTGTCCCATTGGTGTATGAACTTGACCTAAAAGCACAGATTTATTCTTTTTTCAGATCTAGTAGAGTGCTGTATGAACGGGTAAATGAGGCACAGATTGTAAAGCACCTCGAGTATCTTGATAAGATAGAAAGGCGCTGTACAGTCCATTTACCATTTAATTTTAGAATGGATGTTCCAGCTGTTCTCACGCTGTAACCTCGCTTTCTTTGGATGGTGTCTGTTGAAACTGGCATTTGTTTTTGTCCAGGAGTTGCAGAGGGACATTGAGCAGCACACAGAAGGCGTTGCGTCGGTGCTCAGTCTGTGCGACGCTTTGCTGCGGGATGAAGATGCTGCAGGCGGTGCTGAGGCGGGGAGCGACTCGCTGCAGGACACCAGCCGCAGCCTGGACCACAGATGGAGAACCATCTGTGCCATGGCTCTGGACAGACGGCTCAGGTAAGAACAATTTACCTCAGTGAACTTTTTAATCTTCGTTTCAAGAAATTTTCACTCTGGAGTCAAACTTTATTTTGTTTCTGTGAATTTTAAAAAGAAGAGTTGAACAAACTGTAACTTATCCCAAAGCACGCTGTGACAACAGGATGCATTTAGATTATTTCAGGGCTGTCGGTTTATTTTACCACCAAAAAGTAAAAGACGATCAAAGTTCCCCCCCAGTCTGTGTTCAGTGTCTCTCTTAGCAAATGTCTCCTGCACAGCTGGACAAACTTCAATGAAACTCTGAAAGTAATCCTTGGGTGGACAAGTGATGCAACTTTAAAATCAGTTTCATTCAAGATGGCTGCCATAGTAATGATACCTTGGAAAACACAAAACTGCTGTTGTTCAGTCAGTTTTACAGCCGTGTGATACAGCTGCAACTCCCTTTGTCCAGCATCAAATGACCTTAATCTGAAATTCTGGCATGAAGTGCTGCGGGTGATGTGCATCAGAAGGCTGAAGCTTTAATCTTTAGCTTCCTCCAACCAGTTATTTTATCTAGTTTTCCAGAGTTTTTATAAACAAGAGTGTGTAAATTTTCTCTGATTTGTTGGATCTGTGTCTTCCCATAAACATGTTTTGCTCGATGATTGATTGTTCCTGTAGGATCGAGGAGACGTGGACCCTCTGGTGTAAGTTCCTCAACGACTACTCCCTCTTTGAAGATTGGCTCAAGATGGCGGAGAGAACGGCTGCCAACCCCAACTCTGCCGACGTCCTCTTCTCTGTCGCCAAGGAGGAGCTCAAGAAGTTCGAGGTCAGTCACTAAGTTGCCCGAAACCTTTTAGTGTTCCTTCTCAAAGACTAAAAACTCTTATTGTTCTTCATAAACTGTACCAACGTGCTGTGTGAAGACTTTGTGCACAAGCTAACCAATGTAATAATATAAGGAAAACACAATCCTACATGTATTTTTAGATTAAACTAGACACATTGCATTTCCTGTGAAAATGCTTATTGCTGAAGAATTTGCTGAAAAGCAGCTGAAATTAGCTAAAATGGAACAACAATCCTAAATTAGCAGAAGAAAACAGAAAGAACACATATTTGATGAATTAGGTTTAAATAAGCAGAAATGAGCTTGAAAAAAAGAAAGAAAATAGCAACAAAAAAATCTAAAAACTAGCTGAACAGACAGAAAGAAGTTTGAGCTACCAGACGGAAGTGGAAAAAGCTGAAATGAGCTAAAAAAATAAAATAAAAGTGGAATTAGCTGAAAAGGCTAAAATTAGCATACACAGCTAAATAGTAGCTGAAATAGCAGAAACTGGCAGAAATAAGCTGAAAGGAGCATAACAAGCTGAAATTATCATAAATTAATTAATTAGGCAGAAAGTAGCAGAAGTTACCACAAAAAACTTGAATTTATCAGAAAACAGCTGAAATTAGCTAAAAATGCTGAAAATGTAGAAATAGCTTAAATTAGCGTAAGAAAACAGAAACAACATAAATTTGCCTAATTAGACTGACAGAAGCAGAAATTAGCACAAAAAGTGGAAATTATCTGAAATAGGCAGAAATTGACACAAAAAAAACAAAACAAAAAAAGCTGAAAAGTAGCTAAAAATGAAGAAAGAAACTTAAATTATCAGAAGCGAGTGGAGAGAGCAAATTTTTGCTGAATTGGGATGAAAAAAAGTTTAAATGAGTGCATATAACATGGAGTTAGCTGAATTTTTTTTATTAACATTAAAACAGCTAAATAGTAGCTGAAATAGCAGAAACTGGCAGAAATAAGCACAGAAGAAAAAAGGATCACAACAGTGTGAACGCTGCATAAACATTCACACCATCATGGATTCTTTCTCGCTCTCTTCAGGGTTTCCAAAGGCAGGTTCAAGAGCGCCTGACTCAGTTAGAGCTCGTCAACAACCAGTACCGCCGCCTGGCCCGGGAAAACCGCACCGACTGCGCCAGGCAGCTCAAAGCCACGGTCAGTGAAGGCAACAGGCGCTGGGACGCCCTGCGCCGAAGAGTGGCCGCCATCCTGCGCAGGCTCAAGGTGTTTACGTTTTCATTATAGAGGAACTAATGATGTGCAGAACGTGTAGTTTTTATTCAGAGCGTTTATTCAAAACCGTTTGGGAGCTCAACAATAAAAAGTCCACTTGAAGAATCTGTTACTAATCTGCTCCCTCTGTGTTTCCATTTGTCTCCCAGTACTTTACCAGCCAGAGGGAGGAGTTCGAGGGCACCAGAGAGAGCATGTTGGTGTGGCTGACTGAGCTGGACCTGCAGCTCACCAACGTGGAGCATTTCTCCGAGAGCGACGTCCATCACAAGATTCAACAGCTCAACGTGAGGCGTTCTCCTGAAACATCTGGTTTTATAATCCCACTCAGAACATTGTTTCAGGGAGATGTCTTCCAGTTTGTTAACAGAAACCTGCTCTAAGCAGGCGTGTGTTGTCCGTGCGGGTTTCCTGACTCGCTCCCTGTTCCTCCATCCATCCATCACCCTGCAGAGTTTCCAGAAGGAGATCGCTCTGAACACGGAGCGCATTGACGGCTTGATCGTGTTTGGAGAGGCTCTGATCCAGAAGAGTTCACCGCAGGACGCGGCGCTGATCGAGGATGAGCTGGAAGAGCTGCACTTGTACTGTCAGGAGGTTTTCAGCAGGCTGGTCCGCTTCCACCAGCGCCTCAGCCAGCCCCCGGTGAGCTCGACCACACACTTGTTTTTTTTACAGCGTAATTCTTCTGCTTTTAATATAATTTAAAACCGAATCAAAGCCCTTCAGCCTTAGAATAAATGTCCTGAAATAAAAAAAGAAGAAGAAATAAACTGACTCTGAGCTGCTGCATAAAGTTTTGTTGGTTTTTGCCCCAGATGCTCAAAAAGGAGCCAGAACTCTCGGATCTCACCTTCTCCCTTGAGCCAAGCTTGGAGCTGATTGGCCGGCCGTGGTTGGGGAGGAGCCTGGGAAGCCTCCCGGCCACGCCCACTCACCTGCTGACCTCTCCTCTGGCGCGTTCGGGACGGGAGTCTCCGGTGAGCGTGGACTCCCTCCCTCTGGAGTGGGACCACACCGGAGACGTCGGGGGGTCGTCATCACATGAGGATGAGGAGGAGGACGAAGACGAGGAGGGCGGAGCTTACTTCAGTGCTCTGTCAGGTACATTTAAATTGTCTTTTTTTTTATTAAAGATCTAAGTTCTCCTTACATGTAGCAAATTTTTACTTTTCCTCATTTTTGCTGTAAGCCAAGAATAAATGCAACTAGAGAAATTGAATTTCCTGCGAAAATTCAATGTAAATGCTTATTACTGAAGAACAGCTGAAGAACAGCTGGAATTAGCTGAAATGGAAGAACAAGCCTAAGTTAGCAGAAGAAAGCAGAAAGAACACGTGTTTGCTGAATTTGGTTTAAATAAGCAAAAATTAGCACAAAAACTTAGAAAATTAGCTAAAAGAAAGTGAAATTAGCAACAACAAAAAAGCTGAAAAGTAGCTGAAAAGACAGAATGAGGCTTAAATTACCAGAATTAAGTGGAGCGAGCACAACTGTGCCCATTTGGCTGAAAGAAGCAGAAATGTGCAACAACAACAAAAAACAGCTGAATAGTAGCTAAAAAAGGCAGAAAGAAGCTTAAATTACCAGAAAGAAGTGGCGAGAGATACTTTTTGCTGAATTAGGCTGAAAATACTTTAAATGAGTGCAACAAATATGGAATTAGCTGAAAAGGCTAAATTTAGCATTAAAACACCTAAATAATAGCTTAAATTTGCAGAAATAAGCTGAAAGGAGCAGGACAAGCTGAAATTAGCAGAAAGAAGTTAGAAGCACAAAAATTTTGTAGTTGGCAGAATAAACCTGAACTGAGCGCAAATCAGCTAAAAAAAACACTGCTGAAAGTAGCTGAATTTTTTATCCTCCCCACAAACACACAATTGCACAAGGAAGCTGAAAGAAGCTGAAGCAGAACAAAATGTGAAAGGAGCAGTAAAAGGTTGTAAACACATCTAAAGATTTAAAATGAGCTCAATTCATTTCTATGAGGGAAAAAATGGCAGAAAAGGCTAAAATATTTCAAAAAGCTAAAGTTGCACCAACACCAAACGTCATAGGATTGTCCTGAATGAGCTGAACGTTTTCATATATGATTTGTTGAAATAGCACAAAAATTGTGGAACAATGAAGACGCTGAAAAACACACAGAATAGATGAAGTAGTCAGAAGAATAATAAATATAAACAGGATCACAATAGTGTGAATGCTGACAAAACAAAACAAAAAAAACCATTTCAGTCCTAAAAAATGGCAATACATCAACTTTTAAACCTTAAAAAAAAGACTTTGATCTCACTCCCGAGTTTTACAGTTACTTTTTTATGATTATTGGAAAAACTTCTGCCTTTCAAGTGCTTTCGAAGAAATTGGAACAAACGGCTCGGGAAGAAGTGGGCACGGACCCGTTTTCTCATGAAAACGGAGCTGAGTGAAGGAACGCCGTGAAGCCTCGGATGCTTTACGAGCCTCCTCGTTGGCTCGGGGCTAAAACATCTCCACCTTCTGCGCAGTAAATCCACTCCGGCCCCGCTCCTCTGAGGGGACACGCTGCCAGGAAAGATTCTCCAGTAGTCCATGAATCACGAGCGTCTGCACGGTGGACTGTAAAGCTCTCCGTGTAAGACTTTAAGACTTCGAGAGGAATGAGTATTGACGAAGATGATCCGGTGATATTTTATGAGTGGTAAAAGAAAGCGTCGGGATTAACACTTCATAATAACATGGAACTTGGAGCGAATCTGTGTACCGTATTTAAAATTAAAATAATCTAGTTTAATAATTTAGTTTAAAACCCATTCATTTGTTTTTAGAGGTTTATCATCAAGGAGTTGAGGTGAAAAGTTTATAAAACCACTTCCTGGTCTTCTTGTGTGAAACGACCACACCAGGACTTCAAACAGATTATTGTGCGGACTAAATCAAAACTAGATGTTTTTTTTTTGTAACGAGTCGTTTAATTTAGAGAGAAGCTTTGTGTTTAAACGTGTAAACTTTAGGGCATCGGGGGAAAAGATGGCCTAAAGTTTACGATGCGTATCGTGGTTTGGAGCCGCTTTTCACCGTCTGGACTGGAGCCGCTTGCGACGGACGATGGGAAGTCGTCCAGCAGCAGCAAAGCAACGTTAAAACCAACAAGCCATTCGACCATAAAAACCATGAAAAAATAACTTTTAAAATGTTTTATTTTCAGACCGGAATCCAACTAAAATGTTGAGAATGGCCCTGAAGCGAGCAGCTGAAGAAGACTCCAACATCCCGGAGTTCAAACTTTTATTTCATTCTAATTTATTTTGTTCAGCGTCAATAAAACAAAAAAAATTCTGATCTCATGTGAGGCAAAGACGAGGTATTTTTTAGAAAATGGTTCACTGGGTGAATAGAGTAGACCCTCGATTATCACGGGGGTTACGTTGCTCACTCCACCGCTACAGGTGTAAAACAACAAGTAGGAACTCTGTATTTATTTTAGTATTTATATTTTAAGGCTTTATAAACACTTCCCACACTCTTGCAATGTTCTAAACTCTTAAAACTACATCATTTTAACAACATACAGTACTTATCTGTAGCTACAGTTTTACTCGCCAGCTCTGCAGAACAGCAGCAGCTCTCGGTTCTGCTCCGGCTCTGATCCAGTTTTGTGCAGCCATAGAGCACCGAAGCGCATTGGAGGACCTTTGGGTGGCCGGTACGGGACCGGTGGTCCAATAAAGAGATGCAAAAAAAGATCTGGTGTGCTCCAGAGAGTAGCTGGACCTTCGGTGGTGCCTCCCCCCTCATGGGCCAGATACCAGCTGTCGGATTCACCGATGGGTCTGGAGGTCTGGCTCTGGTCTGGTTCCCGGTGGGTTCTGTGCATCTCTCTGAATCCGCTGGATGCCGAAGTCAGTTTTGTTGTTGTTGTTGAGACGTTTCGCCCTCCATCCAAAGGGTTTCATCAGATGCACCCCCAAAAACCATCTTTTCACCATCAAACTGGTTAATTCACTATAAGAGTGCACTGCTTAGTGGAGAAAACAGTTTGTTTGTGGCTCCTCAGACTGATGAAGCTCTTCGGATGGAGGGCGAAACGTCTCGACAACAAAAAAAAAGAAACTGTCCAGATGATCTGACTGAACATTGTTGGATTTTTTTAGATTATTGAGCATGAACTTTGATTTCCCTCTACGTTTTTCAGCAGAAGGAAATGGGGCTTCTAGCTGGGGCACTGTTGGCTTCTGGGAAATGTAGTCCTTTTGAGCGGGGCTACAGCGTAAGCTTATTGAGAGAAAACTACAAAATGGTGGCGCCTGTTTGAAGTGTTTTATTTTTTCGTTAACTTTTTACTGTACAGTAGGATATCCAGTACTGTCCCAATCACATGAGTAATATTGAAGTTGATAATCGTTGAAAAACCGTGAACGAGCGAGTCCGTGAAAGTCAAAATGTGAAGTAGCGAGGGTCTACTGTACTTTCTTGTCAAGGTGGGGTTTTTTTTTAGAAAATGGTTCATGGAGTGAATACAAACTTTTGGATATTTTTTTTGGGTTATTTCATCAGTTTGATTTTACATGTTCCTCCTCCTCCATCTAAACCTTCTTCCATGACCTCATGTGTGTCTCAGCTTCAAGCAGGTCTTTGTCTCTTCATGACGGACCAGGGTGGAGGTCAGCAGAGGCTCAGCTGGGCACGGAGGACACCGAGACCACGCCCACTCTCACCAGCACTCCTTCACAGCCCGATTACGTACGTCTCAAAGCCCGACGTCGTGCAGCTGCTGCTCCAGATGTTGGCTCTGAATGTGTTCTTGTTGTTTCCAGCTGAGTGTCACGTCTGAGGTCAGCGGCACCTTCGAGGACGTAAAGGGAGCCGCGCTGATCCTGGACGATGAGGAGCAGCGGGAGGAGTTTGGCCTGGCGGGACTGAACCCCTCAGACAGTCAGTTGGGTATGATAACGAGGAGGCGTTTTGAGTTTAGGAAAAGCTTCGCTGAAATCAAAACTTTATTCAAACTAAAGAAATTAAAATTTCTGCACGAAAAAAAAAGTTTGACTGCTGAAGATAATAGATAATGAACTGTTGAAACTAAAACAAGAAGCTAAAATCAGTTGAACTGTAGATTAAAAAAAGCTTAACTTTAGCTAAAACCTAATACTAAAACAGTAGCTACGATCTAAGACGGGCAAAACTGTAGCTAAAAGTTAAAATTGACAAAACTCGTTGTTAAAAGCTAAAATTTGAGCTGAAAAACAACAGCTGGCACAAATGTAGCTAAAGCTTAAGGACCAAAATAAGTAAGTAAAGTTTATTTATAGAGCGCTCATCACAGACATAAAATCACAAAGCGTTGTACAATAAAAATCAACGCTAAAATATACAAAGAATAAAACAATCATAACATGCACAGTAAAGTCATGACATAAAAGCCTGGGAGAATAAAAGTGTTTTCAGCTGCTTTTTAAAAACCTCAACAGAGTCAGCAAAACGAAGCTGCAGGTCAAACTGTTCCACAGCCTGGGGGCCACTGACTGAACGGCCCTGTCCCCTTCAGTTTTCAGCTGCGTATGTAGAACGTCCAAGAGATTCTGTGTCTGGGAATGAAGGCCACGAGCAGCAGAGTATTTAGTTAAAAGCTGACCAAGATACACAGGAGCCATTTAAAGCTCTGCACGTGAGCACAAGAACCTTAAAGCGGATTCTAAACTCCACTGGGAGCCAGTGAAGTGAATATAGAACCGGAGTGATGTGGCAGTATTTACTGTATTTGGTGAGAAGTCTGGCAGCTGCATTCTGTATCACTTGTAGACGTCGAACAGAAGACTTGTCCAGGCAGGTGAAAAGGGAGTTACAGTAGTCCAGACGCGATGACACAAAAGCGTGAATAATTTTCTCTAGGTCAACTCTGGAGACCATAGGTCGTATTTTAGAAATGTTTCTTAGATGAAAGATACAAGAACAGGAAATAGCCCTAATGTGAGACTCGAAGCCTAATGATGAGTCAAATGTGACTCCTAGATTTTTTACTTTTGATTTGGCTACTGGGCAGAAAGAGGTAATTTCCTTATTGATTTTAGAGTGAAGGTGACTGGGATATAATAATATCTGGATATAATAATATCTGGGCAGCCAGAAAGAACCTGGCCCGGGGCATCAGAAAGGCCAAGAAGCAGTATTCCAGGAAAATAGCTCACCGTTTCAAGGACAGCAAGGATACACGCAGTCTGTGGCAGGGAATACAGACCATCACAAACTACAAACCATCCCCCCAGACCTGTGACAGCTCAACCTCTACGCTGAATGAACTGAATGAGTTCTTTGCTCGGTTTGAGGCAAGTAACAGCACACCTGCACATAAACTCCCCCCCTCTCCTGATGGCCAGGTGCTGGCGCTGTCCTCAGACAGCGTAAGGCGATCATTCATCAAGATTAACGCCCGGAAGGCCTCTGGTCCTGACAACATACCTGGTCGTGTGCTGAAGGACTGTGCAGGGGAACTCGCAGCGGTCTTCACGGACATCTTTAACATCTCACTGAGCCAGGCCATCGTCCCCACCTGTTTCAAAGCCACCACCATCATCCCTGTCCCAAAGAAGGCAACGCCCGCATGCCTCAATGACTATCGCCCAGTAGCACTCACCCCCATCCTGATGAAGTGCTTTGAACGGCTAGTCATGAAAAGCATCACATCTGTCCTCCCTGCCTCCCTGGATCCCTTCCAATTTGCATACCGACCTAATCGCTCAACCGACGATGCCATCTCCTCTGCCCTCCACACAGCTCTCACACATCTGGACACGAAGGACTCTTATGTTAGAATGCTGTTCATCGACTTCAGCTCGGCATTCAACACCATCATCCCCCAACAGCTCATCCTTAAACTGGACAGTCTGGGGCTGAACACCTCAATGTGTAACTGGCTGCTAGACTTCCTGACCGGGAGACCACAGACAGTACGGGTCGGGAGTAACACATCTAGCACCATCACATTGAACACAGGGGCCCCACAAGGATGTGTGCTGAGCCCCCTTCTATTCACCCTGCTAACACACGACTGCACACCATCATACAGCTCCAACCACTTCATCAAGTTTGCGGACGACACAACAGTGGTAGGTCTCATCAGCAACAACGATGAGACGGACTACAGGAACGAGGTGAGCCACCTGGCCTTGTGGTGCGGACACAACAATCTCACTCTCAACGTGGAGAAGACAAAGGAGATTGTTGTGGACTTCAGGAAGAGGGATGCCCAACATGCCCCTCTGACCATCAACAGCACCGCAGTGGAGAGAGTAGACAGCACCAAGTTCCTGGGAGTGCACGTCTCAAAGGACCTGTCCTGGAGCAGGAACACTGCATCACTGGCCAAGAAGGCTCACCAGCGTCTCTACTTTCTCCGCAAGCTGAAAAGGGCTGGAGCTTCAACCCCCATCATGTGCACCTTCTACAGAGGTGCCATAGAAAGTGTCCTGACCAGCTGCATCACTGTGTGGTTTGGTGCATGTACTGCATCCTGCCGCAAGAGCCTCCAGCGCATCGTGAGAGCAGCTGAGAAGATCGTCGGCACCTCCTTCCCCTCACTGCAGGACTTACACAGCAACCGCCTCACTCGGAAAGCCCACTGCATGGCAGGTGATCCCACACACCCACTACACAGCTGCTTCAGACTGCTGCCATCAGGGAGGAGACTGAGGAGTCTCCAGGCTCGAACCAGCAGACTGAGAGACAGCTCTGTTCATCAGGCAGTCAGGATGCTAAACACTCTGCCTGCTCTGCCTCCCCTCCCATTTGAACTGCCTTAACACAAAAAACTTTCTCACACATTACCACACAACACAA
Source organism: Garcialebias charrua (assembly GCA_038048925.1). NCBI lineage: Eukaryota > Metazoa > Chordata > Actinopteri > Cyprinodontiformes > Rivulidae > Garcialebias > Garcialebias charrua. The sequence goes on from JBBPBX010057837.1 coordinate 14,247, forward strand.
AGATTTTAACACTGGACTCTGTGTCATCAAACGGGTTATTCACTAAACTCTCGGTCATGTGCTCATTCAGTTTGCACTACTTCTCATATTTGCACTGTTTGTATTACATTACTGCCTATAGTCATACTACTGTTTACATTCACTGTTTACATTTATTAATACTGTTTACATTTATTACTACTGTTTACATTTACACTACTTTTATATCTACACTACTGCTGATACATATACAGTATTCTCTGACTAGCCTTATTTAAGGATGCCCAATGTGCCTTACTGCATATGCCACTTTGCCTCTATACCAACATCAACTACCTCATACATATACTGTGTACATTAACTCATATGCTGCTTTGCCACTCTTTGCAAATGTCAATGCTAGAACCTTCAGTTTATTTTATAGATATACTTTTTATACTTTTTATACTACTATGCAAAAACTCAGGACAGTATTACACTTTTATTATTTCATTTTATGCTTATGTTCATTAAATGTTTAGTGTTTTAGTGTTGGTGTAAATTTTCATACTTTTATACTACTATGCAAAAACTCAGGACAGTGTTACACTTTTACTATTTTATGCTTATGTTTATTAAATGTTTCAGTGTTTTAGTGTTTAAATGGTTACTGTTGCACCGAGGGACTGAGAGAAACGCAATTTCAATCCTGTGTATGTCCTGTACATATTGCAGTTCTGACAATAAAGTTGACTTTGACTTTTGACTTTCATCCATCCATCCATCTTCTTCCGCTTATCCGGGGTCGGGTCGCGGGGGTAGCAGCCTAAGTAGGGAGGCCCAGACTTCCCTCTCCCCAGCCACTTGGAGCAGCTCCTCCGGGGGAATCCCAAGGCGTTCCCAGGCCAGCCGAGAAACATAGTCCCTCCAGCGTGTCCTGGGTCTTCCTCTGGGTCTCCTCCCGGTGGGACATGCCCGGAACACCTCACCAGGGAGGCGTCCAGGAGGCATCCTAACCAGATGCCCGAGCCACCTCAACTGGCTCCTCTCGATGTGGAGAAGCAGCGGCTCTACTCCGAGTCCCTCCCGGATGACTGAGCTTCTCACCCTATCTCTAAGGGAGAGTCCAGACACCCTGCGGAGAAAACTCATTTCAGCCGCTTGTATCCGAGATCTTGTTCTTTCGGTCATAACCCAAAGCTCATGACCATAGATGAGGGTGGGAACGTAGATCGATCGGTAAATTGAGAGCTTTGCCTTTTGACTCAGCTCTCTCTTCACCACGACAGACCGGTACAGCGCCCGCTTCACTGCGGACGCTGCACCTATCCGCCTATCGATCTCACGCTCCAGTTTTCCCTCATTCGTGAACAAGATCCCGAGATACTTAAACTCCTCCACTTGGGGCAGGACCTCCTCCCCGACCCGGAGAGGGCATGCTACCCTTTTCCGACTTTTGACTTTGATAATCAAAGTCTCCGTCTTACTGGTGTTTAAAACCAAGAAGTTACTGGCAAGCCAGTCACTGATACGGGACAAGGATGGTTAACTTGTCCAGCTGGTGTGGTCTGAACGAAAAATACAATTGGATATCATCAGCATAAATGTGGTAAGAAATATCAGAAAATGATTGAATGATTCCGGCAAGTGGGATAATATAAAAGGAAAACAAAAGTGGACCAAGTACTGAGCCTTGTGGCACCCCACAATTTAAGGGGGCATAGTCAGAGAAGAACCTGTCTGTCTTGATGCAGAAAGTTCTGTGAGATAGGTATGATGTGAGCCAGTCCAAAGCTGAGACAGAAATACCAGCCAGAACCTTCAGCCTGTTTAATAAGGTTGTGTGGTCAACGGTATCAAAGGCAGCACTAATGCCCCTTTTCCACCGCTCGGCTTGGGTCGGATCAGATCAGCTCAGGTCGGCTCAATTCGGGTCGGGTCACATCTAGTTCTGTTTCCACAGCTTTTTTGTACCCCTTCTGTGCAGATTTTTTTTTGTTTACTAACAGAATGTAATCACAAGATGTTCATGTACAAACAGTAACCTGTTGGAATTATTTTAAATAAAATTCGATTTGTTATTTATTTTCTGAGGTTTGGAAGAAGTCAAATTAAAACAATTTAAATGCAGCAGATTTCACCACTACGTGACATTATTAAGGAGCTGTTAAGCTCAGGAACACTCCTGCTAAACAGTCAGCTATGCAATATATTTTTATAACTGTTTATTTAGCTACATTTTAATGAAATATAGCCTCCCGACTCGTGCGCACGTGCACGTGACGATCCTACAGATTAGACCACTACGTGACATTATTAAGGAGCGGTTCAGCTCAGGAGCACTCGTGCTAAACAGTCAGCTATGAAATATATTTTTATATCTGTTTATTTAGCTACATTTTAAGGAAATACAGCCGCGCGGCGATCCTAGTTTTTAAAATCCTGCAGTTTTGGCCACTACGTGAATTTATTAATGACACGTTCAGCTGAAGACCCATCTTTGCTATAATTTTAAAAACAAATAATTGTTTTTACCGTGTTAATAATTTACAGTACTGTACTTCCATGTTCGCTCCCTCACTGCAGCTTCAGTCCACACACATTCCTCCTCCCGGCGCACATCAGCGCGGGTAGTCACTGCTCAGAAACCACACCAGAAATCTGGTGCGGGGCAGCTCGGAATATCCGGTGGAGATGGCGTAAAGTGGGTGTCTGCGACGCACATATTACGCTATAACCGACCCGAGCTGACTGGTGGAAAAGGGGCATTAGATCCAACAGGACCAGCACAGAGCATTTTCCATCATCAGCAGCCATTAACAGATCGTTGTGGACTTTTACTAGAGCAGTTTCAGTGGAATGGTGTTTTAGAAAACCAGACTGAAAGGGATCAGAGATTTGTAACTGACAGAACCAGGATCTGAATTGGGTTTCTACAACTTTTCCAAGTACTTTACTGAGAAAAGGCAGTTTGGAGATGGGACGAATGTTGGAAAGGGAGCCAGAGTCGAGATTAGGAGTCACTTCTACTGTTTTAAAATACGATGGGACCTTTGTTCAGGGAGTTGTTAATTATCATCAACACTGTTGGACCAATACAGGCTAGAGTCTGGACAAGCGAAGAGGGGGGTAATATTTCCAAAGAACAAGTAGAGAGTTTCATTTAGCCAATTAATGAGGTCAGGTCATTTAAAGTAATCGGAACAAAAGAAGGAAAAAAAAATTTTTTTTCATTTACCCTTTATTTATACAGGTGAGTCTCATTGAGCCACGAGAACTCATTTTCAAGAGAAACCTGTTTAGGGAGCAGATGGTGGGGGTTAAGGGCCTTGCTCAGGGGCCCAGAGTGGGGCAAATTAGGGTGGAGGCAGGTGTGTGTGTTTCACCTTTTTCTACCCACATTTTTTTATGTTGTCGGTTCCGGGGCTTGAACCGGCGATCTTCTGATCACAGGCCCACCGTCTCTAACCACTGCGCCACCACTCCCCAAATGACTCAGAACTGAGGCTCATCATGAAAAGTAGAGGAACTTGGAGAAATGTTGGATTTCAGGTCCATCACCTTCTTCATGAAGAAGTTGAGGAACATATTACAGTCTTTGTTTGAGGTTAATGAAGCCTGGTGCCTGGTCCTGCTGATAGTATCAAATAACACTTTAGAATTGTTTTTGTTCAGGTTAAAAAGATTGATCAAATACAATGATCTGGCAAAATAGTATCTGAAAGCTATAAAACAGTAGCTAAAAGGAAACATTTGCTAACCTGTAGGCCTGTACCTCTGAAGAATTCAGAGAACAATGTCTTTGAAGATGTTACAGATTTGTCTTGTGTTCTCATGGTGAACATTTTAATAATAATAATAATAATAATGTCTATTCCTGTCATCTGCGTATGTTCCCATACACAGACGAAATTCGTCTCTGCATTTAACCCAACCACCTACCAGGTGGTGCAGTGAGCAGCCCGAAAGCGCTCGGGGAGCTGGAGAAATAGGTGTGCACTCATAGACACCCCAAGCTGGGTAGTGGCCGGGGCGCGAACCCGCGACCTTCGGATCCGTAGTCAAAAGCCCTGCCACTAGACCATCTTAGTCAATAAAGGTAAATAAAAAGAAAGTACAGTATAAAAGTTTCAGATATCAAAAGCCACTATCCCATATTGAGCTGAATGTTTTCATACCTGAGTGGTTAAAATCGCACAAAGTAAATGGATTGTACTTGTAGCTTTCTATCTTATCAAGACACTCAAAGCTCTTTACAACACAACCTGTACCTCATTTACACATTCATACAGCAGTCTACTAGATCTGTAAAGAATAATCAGAGCTTTATCTCATTTTACACCGACACATCGGAGACCATGAGGGGTTCAGTGTCTTGCCCAGGGACACTTCAGCATGTGACTGCTGTGGACTCAAACCCCCAACTCTTGCAATGGAGGACGACTGCTCTAATCACTCAGCCACAGCCGCCCCTGTAGAAACAGACTGAAAAACCTGTTTGTAAGACCTAAACCAGAAACACGAGTCAGTTCACGGATAATAAGAGACAAAATCTAAATCCATTCTGACACAAACTTGTTTGGAGTCATTTGAAGGAATCGTACTAAATCCTGCAGAACAACATTAGCCTGGTTGAAACCATACCCTTGTCCTTCACTTCGCTTCGTACTAGGGTCTGGACTTTCTCCATTGAAAAACGTTTCTTGCTGGAGGCGTTAGCCTCTGTTGAGGAACAAAACCATTGGATATTTTGAACAGGGAAAAGCATTCTGCTCCCTCCCCTCAGAGCCACCCCCCGTGCTCTGGTGAACTTGACTGACAACTGCTCCGCCCCCTGCTCCAGGAGTCCTGCAGCTTTTCTCTCGCTGCGCAAATTCAGTGTTTATATGTCATAAAACGTTTTAATAAAATAAAATAAAACCATGGATCGCTGGTCCAGCTCACCAAAAGACCAGAAAATCTGATGGACTCCGGCAGCAACGTAAAACCCGAGTTTAATTCTCGTGACAACCTGAGACATTTCCTCCTTTTCATTCAGCGGAGGGTGGAGAAGGAGGAGGAGGGAGCGATTTCTTGACTTTTGGGAAAAAACAAAACAAAAGAAAACTCCAGATAAGGGATTAAAAGAAGGGGAAATTAATAAATTTGTGTCTTATAAAACAGTCCGGCATCGCTTTGCATGCTTTGAATGAGCGGGGTGAACTTGACTGACAAGTGCTCCGCCCCCTCTGCAGCTTTTTCCCTCTGCCGGCTGCCGCGATGCATATTGTGTTTATATGTTTAAAACGTTTTAATACAATAAAATAAAACCATGGATCGCTGGTCCAGCTCACCAGAAGACCAGAAAATCTGATGGGACTCGGCAGCAACGTAAAACCCGAGTTTAATTCTCGTGACAACCTGAGGCATTTCCTCCTTTTCACTCAGCGGAGGGTGGAGGAGAAGGGAGCGATTTCTTGACTTTTGGGAAAAAACAAAACAAAAGAAAACTACAGATAAGGGATTAAGAAGGGGAAATTAATAAATTTGTGTCACATATAAAACAGTCCTGCATCGTTTTGCATCGCTTTGCATCGCTTTGAATGAGAACATGCCGCTGCTCGCCGCTGACTGCGCGCTGGGACAGGTGGGGGCATGGGTTAGGGTCCAAAACTCCACCCCTTCTGTTCTCTGATTGGTCCGGTCAAAAATCGGCCGGAGAAATCGTTGTGAATGGGAGGAATCCCAGACTGTGCAGTGAAGGGAAATGAGAATTGAGCGGAGCTGTGCAGGAAGGCGAGGGCCAGGCTAGAACAACATACACGGACCCACTAATCTTATCGTGTGAATGTTTATGACTCTACTGTGATCCTTGTTTCTTATTCGTCGGAGCTGTTCTCGTCTCGCAGTTTTCAAGTTATTCCAACACAACACGTATTCAGCTCTCTCAGGACAATCCTGCCATGACTTTTGGTTTTGGTGCAAATTTAGCTTTTTGAAATATTTAGCCTTTTTTTTGGTTGCCATTTTTGCCTCAGAAAATGAATTTAGCTCATTTTACATCCTTCAAATCTTTAGCTCCGTTTACAGCCTTTCACTGCTCCTTTCACATTTTGTTCAGCTTCTCAACTTCCTTGTGCAAATGTAAAAATGTTCAGCTATTTTCAGCTTCTTTCAGCGTCCTTCTGCAAATTTAAACTTTGATCAGCTAATTTCAGCTGATTTTTGGCCCCCTTCAGATTCTTTCTGCTAACTACATTTTTGAGCTGCTTCTTTCTGTTAATTTCAGTTTATGCTCCTTTCAGCTAACGGTATTTCTATTTCAGTTACTATTTGGCTGTTTTAATGTTAATTTTAGCATTTTCAGCTAATTCCACATTTGTTGCACTCATTTAAACTTTTTTCAGCCTAATTAAGCAAAAATGTGCTCTGTCCACTTCCTTTTGATAATTTAAACTTCTTTATGCTTTTCTTTAGCTGTTTGTTGCTAATTCCTGCTTTTTTTTTTTTTTTTTTTCAAATTTCCTCATTTATGCTTCTTTCAGCAGACATGTTCGTTCTGCTTTATTCTAATTTAAGTTACTTACTAACTTTTCTGGTACCTTTTTTTTTTTTAGCATTTTTAGCTAATTTGACCCAGCGGTCAGTCTAAAGGACATGGAAGCTAAAGCCAAAGAGCTGAAGGTATTGTTTATGTCAAAAGGTTCAAGTGGAATTTATTTTGGTAGTTTTCAACCTTTTATGAGGTTTTGTGTTTGTTTTGTTCCTTATTTGTGTTCCTTTTGTTTGGGTGAAGACTTGGAAAAGATGTTTGTGATGGTAAAAAATGAGTTCCAAAAGATACAAATTTGGTTTAAACGAAATAAGTTATCATTGAATATTGAGAAAACCAATTTTATGATATTTAGTAAAAAAAAAAAAAAACTTTGGATTTTTCTTTTGAAATTGATGGTATTAAGATATGTCGAGTGAATGAGGTAAAGTTTCTGGGTGTAATTATTGATGACAGATTATCTTGGAAACAGCATATATCTATTGTTAAAACTAAAATATCTAAATCAATTGCGGTATTGTATAGAGTAAGGGATTTGTTAAATAATACTGCTTTACACTTGCTTTATAACACGATTATAGTTCCGCATTTAATTTATTGTGTAAATATTTGGGGTACAGCATGTAGGACAACAACTAAGCCTATTTTTATTTTGCAAAAAAAAAGCTGTACGAATTATAATGAGGAAATCTTATTGTCATCCTTCGAATACTTTATTTTGTCAATTGAAATCACTCAAGTTTTATGAATTGGTTGATTATAATATTCTTTTACTTATGTATAAGGCCCACACTTCCTCACTACCATCTAACATTCAAACCTATTTTGTGAAAAGGATGAGTTGCTATAATTTAAAGGGAATAGAAATGTTTGTTAAACCTAAGTTTAGAACCAGTTTAAAGGGTAGGTCAACTACAATAAGAGGAATTAATCTTTGGAATGGACTTGAGGACAATGTAAAAAATGTTAAGTCCATACTAATATTCAAGAAAATGATTAAAACTATTTTGTTAAAGAGTTACATTTAGGTTGATTCTAAATGATGAAAACATAAACAATGCTTACATAGAAGGTTATGACCTTTATCATATGAACAGAAATAAAAAGAAAAAAGGTGGAGGAGTTGCTCTATTCATTAATAGTGAAATAAAATGCAAATTAATTAGTGACATGTCCATAGTGGTAGACAATTCAATGGAAATGATAACAATCGAAATAGTAAATACAAAAGACAAAAACATCATAATAAGTTGTGCATATCGATCTCCTGGATCAAATATGGAGTTATTCACTGATAAAATCCTGGAGTTATTAGAAAAGAGCAGAAACAAAACAATTTTCTTGTGTGGTGACTTCAACATTGACTTGGGAAATCAGACTGATTCAAACAATATTAATGCATTCACACATGCCATGTACAGTTTAAATTTATTTCCATTGATATCTAATCCAACCAGAATAACAACTCATAGCTCCACAATAATTGATAATATTTTCACAAACTTAACAAATGAGAATTTAAAAAGTGGTATTTTGATTGCCAATTTGAGTGATC